>SNQJ01S0052194.1:54130-76389 GCA_010110895.2 Picea sitchensis | reverse complement strand
ATTTCCACGATTTGGACTATTTCACAAGGTTATCTCCCCTCTATCTCATTGCACGACTCTCCTTTCTCAGCCCCAATATTTCACCTCTTGTACCTCCTTCCTCCATGCAATACTCCAAACTCATCTTCTTCCTCCCGTATACCTCCTTCAGTCCTCCGCATCCTTAGTCCCTCCATTTCTTCTTCATTATCTCCTACTCTTACACTATCCTATTGTCATCCCTCGATTCCCCTATGTGCACTAGCCCCTTTAGTAGTCAGATTCCATTTTCATCACACACTTGTCACACAACAACATCTTTATCCACATACCAAATGATTTCATGAACCTTTCGTGTGGCCCTTTGAAAAAGTCTCTTTCTGCAACACTATATGATTGGGTACAATCTACTGCAAATTCTATAATGTATCCTCCTAGTATGTTATCCAACCAGAAATCAACTGCACAAGTAGTTGGGTTACTTATATAATTCATATATCTTATCAAATCAGGAGTCTAATTCCTCAACACTGCAATTTTGTACCTTCTAATATTCTCCACTAATCTTTCTAGCCACCCAGTCGAAATTCACCAAAGAAAATTTCATACAGTTTTGTATACACATACCTTTGCATCCATTGCTTGTCACTCATATGAGGGTTTCTATTATCTTTAGAGAAAACTATCATTCCTTACTTTCCAACCATTATGAGATATCTTTCTTAGTCGGCCTCCAAAACATTCCTTCAATTGCAAAGTTCGAGTCCCGACAACAAAACCATTTGTTGGCATTGTGTGTGGTCGGAAGACCATAGGTTCGAGTTATCCTTGACCAACAAAACACTTGATACATCAACCCTTTCGGCATCACCTGCATGTAGATGAAGTGTCACCCAAGGTATCTATTGGGACTGCATGAACCAAGTTTTTTCAATAGTGAGGGAATGGAAGGTGATTATTCTATTCATTCTTACTTATTGGTTTTGTTCGCATTTCTCTCTTGTTGTTCTTTATTAGCTACTTAGTGATTTCAGATTCATATTACCATTATATTCCATATCACAACATAAACCCATGACTGTAACAATTGTGAAACAAGTATACATAAGACAAAACTAATCCAATAAGCATTAGAAAGAATGCGTGAACAATCACACAAAATACATTCAACACTAGAGTTAACATGGTTCACCCATCTATGGGCTACGTCCACAATGATTGGATTCTTTATTATGCATTTGGTAATTGCTTCAGGCTTGCGCACTGCGCTTACAAAGATACATCATGGTTATCTTTTATTTCTCTTAGCCTAGCCACTCTATAGTGCAAGCCTCTCTCTTTCTCTCTACATCATCTCCTTATCATTCAAACATAAATTATTTTTTTCTTATCCTATATTATCACTATTATTTTACAGAACATATCCATAACAATAACTAGGAGAACATGATCTAACAAAGAACCCCTAATCTCCAAACCCATTACATATTTATACATAAATTCTAGGGCTTAAAACCCCACTTTGTTCATCCCAAAATCCTATCACAATACATGATAGCTCATGTTAATATCATTAAAAGGTAGATTGTAATAGATTGTACCCAATTTGCAGTAGATTGTACCCAGTCATACAGTGTTGCAGAAAGAGACTTTTTCAAAGGCCCACACAAAAAGTTCATGAAATCATTTGGTACGTGGATAAAGATGTTGTTGTGTGACAAGTGTGTGATGAAAATGGAATCTGACTACTAAAGGGGCTTGTGCACATAGGGGAATCGAGGGATGACAATAGGATAGTGTAAGAGTAGGAAATAATGAAGGAGGAAATGAAAAAGAAAGGGAGGGAATGCGGAGGACTAAGGAGGTATACGGGAGAAACAACATGAGTTTGGAGTATTGTGTGGAGGAAGGAGGTACAAAAGGTGAAATATGAAAACATGACTACGTGGAAGGATGATTATGTAAACCCATTTGCAGATGGTACACTAAGTTGGAGAAGTATTAGTTCATGTGCATTATATTTAGAGGAAGGTCTAGAACATTGGTGGAGAAGTATTAGTTCATGTGCATTATATTCGGAGGAAGGTCTAGAGCATTGGTCGCAGAGAATGGATGAAGTCTCAACTAGACGATGTGGCACATAACCTCTTGTACCTCCTTCCTTCATGCAATACTCTAATGATATTAAACATAACTTCATCTCCAAACACAAACAAAGGGTACGAAGAGCTGTCCAATCAAAATCTCTCTAATCCTCTTTTGTTATCCCTGTTGGTTGCTTTGTCTTTCTTATCAATATTTTTTTCAATCCTTGTTGCACCAACAAATCCCACACAACTTTTTCTTCCAGAATTTGAAGCTACTTTTGCTATTAAAGTTCTCCACCTCGAACTTAACATTTGAGACTTTCTCGATTGGAATAAACACCAAACTTAAATACAATTCAAATTACAAACTCCCAAATTTACAAACAAACTCCCACCAAATCAAACTTTGCATTAAAAAAATAAAATTCAGAAACATGTATTTCACGTGTAAGGTTTCCACTCGATCGCCTCTAGCAAATCTGGACAAATGGTTTTCACAGACTCCACAACCTTCAAGGGTTTGCAATTAGCTTTCCAATCATCTACAAATTTCTCTTTCCTCACAAAAAATCGGTTTGTTGTCTCAACATATTTCTCATTGCTCACGAACCAACGCGGATTCTCTTCCCAACGAACCGAGTGATCCTTGTTCTCCTTTGCAAACAAGTTTCTCCTCCTCTCTGCACCCTCACACCCCCTAACAATTCTCTGATAACATTTTTTGAAAATCAAGCATAGATAATGCAACAGTAAAATAGATACAGAGAGTTACAACAAACATTAACAGAACAACAATCATACATAAATAGTATTCTTATTGCTCAATCTACGAGATTACAAAATAACCCAACATGCTTACAACTCCATATTTTTCCTCTACGAGCTACACATGTATATATCACAATGTCCGATGTTCGTGAACCTGTGTAATAGTTGAATTCTCGCACAAAGTTTGAACCGTCGGAACCAGTTGAACTCACCTGTTGAACAATTTTGATGTTGAAAAACTGCAAATTGTTTAACGCTTAGAATTCTCAATTTATTTTATTAGTATCTACTTTTTATTAATCCAACCTTAATCTTGATCCCTTAAACACTAGGTTAAAATGCAAAAAGATTGATTTATTATATAAAAGAAATCTCATTAAACCATCCCTTTAAATTATATTTACAATATTTTTTTATTATTATTATAGATTATTTTCCCTCTTTTATTTCATTGATCTTGTTGCTGTTATATATAAATAAATGCAAAAATATTGATTTATTTAATAAAAAAATCTCATTAAACCATCTCTTTAAATTATAATTACAATATATATTTTTTATTATTATAAATTATTTTCCTTCTTTTATTTTATTGATATTGTTGTTATATATAAATAAATTACACATGACACTTAACCTCTCTAAATATGATTATATTTCATTAAATACAATTACATTATACACAATTTGAATAAAATATGTTCCATGTCACTTAAGTTTAAGTTAAGTGACTTCATAATAACTAAAAAAAATAAAAAAAATCCTAAACACTATTAGAATTAAAAAAACAAAACAAATATACATCTTCCCAAACCAACAACATATCATTTCTTTAATTTTCTATTAAATGATATGCCTCAAATCAGTTAAATTCATATTGATCTTGTTATATGTATATAATGAGTTATATACCATATCTAACTTTTATAAATACAATTACACAACAACTATATTATAAACAACTATAATATAAACAAGTTAAATGAGATAATAAACCAACTATATTATAAACAAGTTAGATGAGATAATATACCATAGATGATATAATATATCATGTCTAACTTTTCTAAATACAATTATATTATATAAAAAAAATTAAATACAATTACATTATATAACTTTTCTAAATACAATTACAGTGCAATTATATTGTTATTATAAACAAGTTAGATGAGATAATATACCATGTGTAACTTTTCTAAATACAATTATATTATAAACAAGTTAGATGAGATCGATGATATGGTATACCATGTGTAACTTTTCTACATACAGTTATATTATAAACAAGTTAGATGATCCAATATACCATAGATGATATAATATACCATGTCTAACTTTTCTAAATACAATTATACTTCAATTATTATACTAAAAACAAGTTAGATGAGATTGGTCGCATGTTCAGGTTAGGTAACTCCAAGAATAAGTAAAATGAAAAAAAAAATCAAGTCTCAATCACTATTAAAAAAAGGCATACGTATACGCACATCGGCCCTAAGCGATAACATCCATTTTATGCTTTAGTTTTCAAGTCATTCAAATCAATGAAACTAGTTGTAAAGTTGATAATGACATTGAATTGAAAAGTGAAATGGGTGGGTCATCCTTTTCTACCCAAATACAATTCTTTAATTACTTAAGCACGCCGTCTCTCTGATGGAATTTCATGCGAACAAGATCTACTCTCTAGAAGGATGTGTTGAAAGAGGAGTCCTCTTGTCGAGATTTGAATTTGAAATGAATTTGAAATGGATTTGAAATGTTTTTATTGGCGTTGTTTTAAGTTTTTAATTTTTTTTGGTTGAAATTATATTATATAATTTTTTTTGAAATAATATTTTTTTTGTTTAAATTATATTTTTTTATATAAAAATAATAAATAAATAGATTTAACATAATGAAAAAATCCTAGTTAGATTATACAAAATTTATCACTCAACTCTACAAATTCAATAATTTTCATCAAATTTCAAACAATATAAAAAAAAAACAAAAAGCGAAAACAAAAAACCTTAAAAAAACTAAAAACCTGACTAGGCACGGTTATAGAATAATTTGGCATTAACCAAACATTGAAGTGCATCGACTACCGCGCCCGCCGCCCCAATGCAGCAGCCTTTACAAACGTGCATGTACTAGCCAAGGGATTGAACAGGTTACGGGCGGTTCATAGTCGGCCTCCGCAGTAGGGTCCCGCCCTCCTCCCGTCCAAGTTTGCGGCCCTCTCGATAAAACATAACAATCAATACTGGCGAACGGAGAAGGCGGCGAATGAACAGTTCGCTCTTCCTATTCTTCTTACAAATATTCGCATTCCTTCGCTTATTTCCAGTAGAAGCCTTCCAACTATCAGAGTTCTCGCTTTCCCATGCCGACTGACTTTCTCTTTTCCTGCCAATCCATCAGATATCATATCGTTTGTGTTAACAGAGCTTGGATCTGATATCACATAGTTTGTCTGCTAAAGCTGAGATCTAAGTTTGTCTGCTAAAGCTGAGATCTATGATGAAGAGCCCTATA
This sequence comes from Picea sitchensis, assembly GCA_010110895.2. NCBI lineage: Eukaryota > Viridiplantae > Streptophyta > Pinopsida > Pinales > Pinaceae > Picea > Picea sitchensis. The sequence goes on along the minus strand of SNQJ01S0052194.1, from coordinate 71,032 downwards.
ATGGCTCTCCTGATTATGATCTCCTTCCTGCTCATTGCAGGCCGTAGTAACGGCGGTTTTCTCAGGAAGAATAACCTGTTTATAGCCCCCGACAGACCGTCGGACTTTGATCCCATTCCCAATGCCCTTGTCGACGATGTCTCCGGCTTACACACTACCCCCTCGTCGGTAAAGAGTGCCACCAACGAGAACACTCTATCGTTCAGTCTTAGCCTAAGTTTTCAAAAGACCAAGACGCCCCAATCGCCTGCAGATTCAGCCAGCAAAGCCCAGGGTGATTTCAATTTACTACCGAAGAGAAAAGTAACACCCTCCAAACCCAGTCCTACAGTAAATTTGTTGGTAACCGATCAACGGCTCTCCACGTCCAGTAATAGCCATGGGGTCGTTCACGTGTGGATGATCCGGCCAAAATCTCAAACACCAAATGTCCACACCCTCAAATCCTATCACAGCTATGGAGATGATCAAGTGCAGCAAGAAAAGAGCAATACGCGCAAGCTGTCTTCTTCTCCAAGCCCAGGGAGAGGCCATACTGGTGGAGTTCGGCTGTCAACTTAATACACAATATTAGAATTATTTTTTCTGCAGGTTATTTTTCTGCCTCTCTTGAATTCAGTAGCTTATTTTTTACTTACAGCTTTGATCTCAATCACTTATTTTTAATTTACAGCTTTGATCTGAATTATCTTAAATTTTTTCTTACCCTGTAATGTTTTTTTATTATCTGAAAACATCTTTTAATATTAGGGTTTTAATATAAGGGTTTATTTGTTCTGTAAAAATTCTTTTTCTTTTAATATTAAGGTTTATATTGTTTTCAATACTAGGGTTTTAATGTAAGGGTTTATTTTTTCTGTATAAATTATATTAGGGTTTTCATACAAGGGTTTATTTGTTCTGTATAAAGACTTTTTATTTTAATATAAGTGTTTATTTGTTTTGTTATATTAGGGTTTAATATAAAGGTTTATTTGTTTTGTATATATATTTTTTTCTTTTAATATTAGGGTTTTAATAGAAGGGTTGATTTATTCTGTATAAATTATTTTTCTTTTAATATTAGGGTTTTAATTTCTGTATAAAGTCTTTTTGTTTTAATATAAGTGTTTATTTGTTTTGTTATATTAAGTATGTGGTAATTTAGTATATATAAACCGTATGGGACGGTAATTTCTACTTTGTGAACATGGCTGTTGTTTACTAGCGAAATTTGATTTCTAAAATATCAATCGGGTTATGAAGGCATATGAAGGCATTAGTCGCTGGCTAGCGAGTAGAATTACCACTGGACATTGCTGGTAGTCATTCCTTGTCTCATGGTGGGGAGACTTGTTTAAACATAGAGGAGAATGATCTACTACGTGAGAATGATCTCTTTATTTTTCTTTTAATATTAGGGTTTTAATATAAGGGTTTATTTGTTCTGTATAAAGTCTTTTTGTTTTAATATAAGTGTTTATTTGTTTTGTTATATTAGGGTTTAATATAAGGGTTTATTTGCTTTGTATATTTTTTCTTTCTTTTAATATTAGGGTTTTAATATAAAGATTTATTTGTTCAATATAAATTCTTTTTGTTTTAATATTAGGATTTATTTGTTCATTATAAAGTTTTTTTGTTTTAATACTTTTAATATTAGGGTTTTAATATAAAGATTTATTTGTTAAATATAAAGTCTTTTTATTTTAATATTAGGATCTATTTGTTCATTATAAAGTTTTTTTGTTTTAATAATAGGGTTTTAATATAAGGGTTTATTTGTTTTGTTAAGGGTTTAGGGTTTTAATTTATATTTAATGAGTTTTAAATTATGTAAGTTATTTCATTCATATTCAAATAAGTTTTTATATTTATTTAATTCATATATAACATCACATTTACAATATTACAAAGTAAGTATAAATAATTTTTAGATTTATAATTTATTTTTTAATTTTAAAATTTAAATTAATCGATTAAATTATATGATATTTTTTATATAAAGTTTATTTCCATAAAAAAATATTTTCTTATTAGGATTTTGCTATAGCTTTTTTAATATTTGTTTTTAATAAATTTTAAATAAAATCCCAAAAAAATTCCCTTACTTTTTTATTAAAAAACTATTAAAATAATGACAAAGTAAATATAAATATTTTTTAGATTTATAATTTTTTATTAATTTTAAAATTTAAATTATTTTTTAGATTTATAATTTTTTATTAATTTTAAAATTTAAATTAACTAATTAAATTATATGATGTTTTTTATATTACCTTTATTTCCATAAAAAATATTTTCTTATTAAGATTTTGCCATACACCTTTAATATTTCTTTTAATAAATTTTAAATAAAATACCCCAAGAATTCCCTTACTTTTTATTAAAAACTATTAAAAATATATATATAAGAATAAAAAACATTTAGATCCCCTTTGCTCACTTGTTAATAGGCTGAAAAAAAAACTATCATGAAATGGTAAGATAAATCCATTTTGATTTGGTGCAATTTTAATATATCTTGAGGTTAAGATGTTATTTAACTACTGCCACTTCCATTTCCCCTTCCAACTAACACTTCACATCATTAACCCATGCTACTTGCACAGATATTGGTAATACCTACATTAAGTAATTCTCTTAAGGGTTACGGAGAACTCTATCTATTCATGGAAATTTTAATCTTCGATGTTTCATTTTTTTAGTTTAACTTATTTTAACACATTCATGACTTTTATCTTGAATTATAATTTTTATTTTAACACATTCATAACTTTTATATTGAAACATAATTTTTGTTTGATAGTTAATGTTTTTTTTTATAGATATAATATATTTTTAACTTTATATTTATTATAAAATGATTTAAAATTTATTTTTATATATAATAGAGGATTTTTATGTTTTTTTTATATATTTCTCTACAAAATAATTTTAGCTATATAGTCTAGTTCAAGGTTAAAGTAAAAAGTATTTGTAAGAAGGAACCATTTTTAATTTGTCACTATTTTCAATGTGTTTCACCTTGTAGAGTTAATACATTCCTGTGCAATTATCTATGCATGTGCAAGACATGTAATCCCTTGTTATTTTAATAGTAATAAAAGATTCTCAAATAATTTATAGAACGAATAGGACACAACCATAGGGTCAACACCAATTTTGATATATTTCCCAATCCCATGCTTCAAAACCAATCAATCAGTAATTATTTTCACCGAAGAGGTAAGGACTCTCCAACAAGTTCCATTCTGGTTTTTTCTCTCCCTAAACCACTTCTAATTAGTTTTCCTTTTAAGATACTTTTGCATTATCACCTCATGCCAAAGTCCAGAAAGCATAATACATATCCATAATTTTTTTTCCGCCAAATATTGTCCAAATATAAAAATATTTTTGATAACTCATCCACCATCCTTTTTAGGTTTTGCAATATTTTTCTAATTTGTAAGATGCATACCTTCCTTTTCATTTTTACCATATTAGAGAAAGCTAAACATCCTTCTTCTAATACTTTTTAGTACACTTTTAGAAATTTTTGTCAATGATATCCAATACACTGATATGCTTTCAAGTACTGCTTTTACAAGTATGACTCTACCACCTAGGGTAAGCCACCTATGACTCCAACTCAGGATTCTTTTTTCAAATTTTTTCTCTAACCAAAGAAAGTCCACTCTAGTATAACAACTTGCTTTAATGTAAAACCCAAGATACTTAAAGCCTTTATCTAATGGGTTAACTTCAAAAGGAAATAGTTCCTTCAAAAAATTAAGCTCTACGTCATCCCATCCTACTTCTAAGAACATAGATTTTTGAGGGCTTAAATCCATCCCTATAGCCTTGCAAAATAAGTCCAAGACCTCCTTAAATAATTTCCATTCAGCAATGCATCCAATCCCAAAGAATATTACATCATCTACAAACATTAAATGTGTAATATTTATCCCTCTCGCCACAAGAACACCCTCAAGTTTCTTATCCCAAACCCTCTCCTATATAATTTTTCTCATCCCTTCAATACCAAGGAGAAAAAGTAGAGGGGATAAAGGGTATCCTTTCCTTAAACCCCTTGAATATTCAAAAAAGCTAGTAGGTTTCCCATTGATCAATACAACAAAGTTTGGTAAAGTCAAAGAACCCATGATCCAATCAGTTTCTTCTAAACTTAAACCAACCTCTAATAAAACAAGTTTGAGAAAACCCCAATCCACCCTATCATAATATTTGACTAAATCCATTTTTAGAACCAATGCTTTAATATTCTTCAACTTTATGCTATTTAGTACTTCATGTACCACTCCAATTGCATCAATTATTTTCCTGAGTTCTAAAAAATCAATTTTTTCTTTTGAGATACCAGTGGAAATAAATGGTTTTATTCTTGTAGCAATTATTTTTGTAATGATCTTGCAAACTAGGTTGCACAATGCTATGGGCCTAAATCCTCCAAAAGAATCAGGTTTGTCAGTTTTAGGGATTATTACAATAAAAGTATCATTCAATGTTCCTGACACTTTCCCTAACCTTCTCGACTCTTCCACTACCTCCAATAATTCATTCCCACAAGATCAAAAAAAGCCAAAAAGAACTCAACCGTGCAGTCATCAGTGCCATGACTTTTTGAGCACTTAAAACATTTTAAAGTTTTCATAATTTCAACTAAGGAAACTCGATCAGCTATACTACTTCCCTCTTCCTCAGAAAAAATCCTTGGATAGTTCCTTAATACTGTAAGTTGATCTATAATAACCAAGTTCTTTAAACATGTTATGAAAATAGTGAACAACTTCCTTTTGAAGATCAAATTTTTTTGCAATAATAGCTCCATCTCCCTTAGTGATATCCCAAATGGTGTTAATTTGTTTCCTTGAGTTTTCATAAGCATGATTTTTTTTTGTATTTCTGTCACCTGCTGCCAACCAGTTTACCCTACTTTTCTGTCTCCAAGTCTCCTCCTCTTTCTTTAGAAGTGCCCTTTTCCTCTGCTCTTCATATGGAACCGATATCTTATCATTTTCCTCCACAAACCATCCAAGAAAGTCTGAATATAATTTATCCAATTTCGTTTCTAGCTGTGCTAACTCTTTCTTACCTTCAACCTTTTTATTTATTTCCCATACATTTACCAAACTCTTAAGCCTTTTTATCTTCATTACAATGAGGCCATAGTTGGCAGGACCTCTGTCCCCAACAAATCCGCCCAACGGTTTCTAACTAAACTAACAAAATCTTGATCCTCCATCCATACTGCATTAAATTTAAGTGGATAGCTAACAGTGTCGATCCCACTATCCAACTGTAACATTACTGGAATGTGATTTGAGATCTTTTCATTGCAAATCCAGGATCATATATGATTCCTAAAGAGACAAGCTTCTCAAATATTAAGAACCGGTCCAGCCTTTTTGCAATGTAACCTTGGCCTTTCCTACCATTCCTCCATGTCGGAAGAATTTTAACACGCTCAACATCCACTAAGCCTCCAACTTGTACAAACTTACTGAAATAATGTTGTAATGGGTCCAACCTCACAACATCACCCCAAAATTCCCTACTAGAGATGGTAAAATTAAGGTCTCCCCCCAAAATTAAATTTTCCACATCAAAAATCCCGATCCTTTTTTTATCTTCCCAAAAAACCACTCTCTCACCATATGACCCATAAAAGTTGAACATATTCAACTTTACATTAGTGTCTTTAAAGGATTATCTATTACCATTATCTTTGTTTGTTTATATTAAATTTCATTTAATAATAACTGCAAATTTTATTTAAAACATCAAAATATTTTTTGAGACTATCTTTGTGTTTTTCCAATAATACAACATTATTTGTAAAAATCAACAATAATAACCCACAATTTTCTCGATAAATATTCCTCCTTCTCCATTCCTCCCCATCTAATCTTCCAACTTATGTATAAAGAACACAAATAATGTTCAAGACTTTAAAGGCTTTAGTAAAATACACGTATTACCTTTTTCTTTCTCATCCACAACTCTAAGAGTTATAAAGTAGTCAATGTTTGAATTCATTGGTATAAAAACATTATCATGCCATAAATTGTTTACTTCTCCCCATTTACTTATTTTCATGATGGATGTGTATATTCTCGATTAATACTTAATATTGTATCTTCTTCTAAAATATCCTTTGTTTCTTTTACTCATAAATTCAGTGCTCTAATCCTTTTTCTTAATGTCTTTCTCATAATGCTCAACTAAATATATTAGTTTGTTGAATGCAACTATTTCCCAAAAAAATTAATGATAAATTGTTTTTGAATTATCTATCCATATTAGCATTTAATAGTCCCTTTCTATCCAATTTGCATTATTCATTATACCAAATATAAGGTCTCCCACTACAACCACTGAGCGCGGACACTCCTTGGGTAGATTTAGTGATGAACAAATGAAGAGAACAAGGAAGGAAGCAATCCGTTGGGTGAACCCAGATGTTTGGGTGTGATCAGGAGCACCTTGGGCCCATGATGGTGACACATAGCACCAAGGGGGAACACAACCTACTTTCCTTAGAATGATTGACGAAGACTTGGGTTTCATTTGGGAAAGCGGTGGGGAACTTAGGAGCATGCCCAAGGAGTGGACTAGCATGCGGGCAACATGGGCACACTGGAGAGGATGGATGACCCCATAGACACACCCACAAGGAATCATGATGATCGACACAAGAGAGAACACAAGGTAAGGGGTGTGTTCCCAAGGATGGGGCACACTAGTCCAAGACAGAAATGGTTAATGGTTGCATGGGCTTGGATGGGCACACCGGGTCGCGCCATGATTCATTTGAGTGTGGATTAAAAAATGGATTCAAAACACCCAAGAGACATGATGTTTCACACAAGTAACCCTGGGAGTCCATATAAAAGCAACGCTGCACCACCAAAGGAAGGAATGATAGATCATTTTGGACAAGAGATTTGAAGAGAAAGTATGAGGCAACGAAATGAGGGAGAGTTTTCAAAATGAAGGACAAGTAGCCAAGATTTGGATGCTTTGGGAGGTTTTGGGGAAGTATATAAATGCAAGTATGTGGAGGAATGTGTAAGGAAAAACTGAAATTTGTGTTAGCTTAGTGAAAGTTTGTGGTAACAAAGGGAAAACAAGTCTTTGGTTATGGGCACGTCTTATGTGCATCGAAGTTGGCTACGGAAATGGTTGTGACATAGGGTCTTGGTGTGAAGGATATACTCTTGAGTTTATTGGTGAGGTGATGTGAGTCGTGTGACTCTATCAAATAGGTAAATTGAGCGAGTACTGCTCATATTCTAACTGTTTTGCAATAACAAAGACTTAGTTGAGTGTTAGAAATTGTTTGTGTCATCTTACACTATTCATGTGTTTATATTTGTTTGTTACACAATGGTTCTCTTGGATTATCATGTTCATGGATGCATGCTTAAATAAGACTAAGTGTTAAAGTGTGTTAATAATTGTCTAATCAAGCAAGAATTGTAATAGAGTCGGAGTGTGACAGTCGTGGACGAAGTATTATTGGTGCGCCAATAAACCAAGTAAGAACCATTGCGGTGTCGTATGCCTTCGAAAGGTGAACGATCGCAAGATAAGGTGTCATGTGGGGTGGTATGAGAGCATATTTAGCTCTTCACCACTACTGAAGTCAGAAAAATGGTGGTGGAGGGGCACACTTGTTTGGAAAGACAATCTAGCACACGTTTGGAATTTGTAAGCTGAGCATATTGTAACTGTTTCACAATAACAAAGACTTAGTTGGGTGTTAGGTATTGTGTGTTCTTCGTGCACTATTTATTTGATTGTATTAGTTTGTTCAACATTTGTTCTCTTGGATTCTCATGTTCATGGATATATGCTTAAATAAAACTAAGTATTAAAATGTGTTAATTTTTTTTTAAGTAAACAAGAATTACACTAGAATAGGAGTGTAAATGGTAGGTAGGGAATATGCTCTAGTCATTTTGTTTCTTCTATCTTGAAAGCAATCTTTCTTCATTTGTAACAAAAACTTTATTAAATTCATGTATTTCCTTCAACAAGTAGGTAATGTGAAATTGTAAATTCTTCCTCTTACAGTGTACGGAAATACCAATCCTTTTTAATAATTTAATCTTAGAAAATGCAATGTACCATTACAAAAAAAAACTAAAACCCATTACAAATAAAAAAAACTATAACCCACTCTATAGATAGTAGATGCTTGCTGTCTGTGATACTTCGTATATCTTTTGAAATCATGGATCGATCTTTCTCTCTTATGTTCTCTATATCAAGTTCTTCCATCCACATTTACTTTCACACAACGTATCTTCACATTAAAATCCCACCAAAATTACTTCTCCCGGTTGTGAAAACTTTGAAAAATGTACATAAAAGAAATCATCCGCTTGTGAAAAATTTGAAAAATGTACATAAAATAAGTTATCTTGAGAGATGTTTGAAATTTTAAAATAACAAACAACTATGAAAATCTTTTCCTGGTGAGTGTAGATCAAAGGGCATAGCGGCCATTGCCGCTAAATCTGTATTAAAGTTCGCTGTCTCACCCTACAAAAATGCATATTGAAACGATACAATGAAGAAGCTTCGATTGTTCAGCTAAATCTGACCCTACTTCGATCGATTACTGAAAGACGTACACATATCTATAATGTTTCTAAAATTTTAAACAATTAATGAAACGCCGCAAACCACCATTTCTTCCTTGATCCCTTTTGCCCTACACTGATTCGAAGAAGTTGTGTGTAGATTTGTGTCACAACTTTAGGTATTTGAATAATTGAACGCCTACAACCCAGATCTGGTTTACCTGAGCCTGGTTCAAGACTCGTCCAGAGAAAAATAATAAGAGTTGTTTATTAGAATTTTTTTATTTTTCACTGGAATTCAGTTATACGTGTTATATGTGGATTGCAATTTTCATTATTTGAGTTGCAGTTTTGTTTTGACTGTAAAGGTGGATTAGTTTTGTTTTGAATGTAAAGATGAATTAGCAAAAAAAATCTCTAATTTATCTAGATTGTACAATCTCAATAAAGATTGTACAATCTCAATAATTGATATCTACAATTCTATTCATTATTTCAAATTTAAAACCGAAACTGTACAATCTCAATAATTGCTATTTAGAATTCCATCCATTATTTCAAATTCAAGACCAGTTCCTAAACAAAATTGATCAGAAAACGCACCATAAAAAATTAAAAAAATATAATATTTATGTTTAATATGAAGCCCTAGCCCATGGAACGCTAATTACCAGCTTCCAGCCAGCTTGAAATCGAGGGCAAATTGGATACCCTATTAATGTTCACACTCGCTTAATCCAATTCTTCACTGAGGGTTAGCTGAAGCTTCGCAAACGTGAAATGTACAATTGTGTCGCAGTCAGGCTTCCGCGGCGAAGACAACGTTCAGCTTTAAGGTAATTTCTCTAAGCTCGACTGATCAATCCGGGAACCCTAGTTCACATCCTCGTCCGCCTTACGACCCAAAACCCCCAGTTCATGACAACGCCCAATACCGAGTATACGGCAATATTTTTCAAAATGACGATTTTGGTTCGGATCCACGTGGGGAATTCTGAGTCAGTTGCAGGTCTGCTTGATGCGCAGATTTTGATTCGAATAACAACGCGTCAAACCTTCTTTCAGTGCGTACCCTTCAACGGGTTGATACTGTGCAACGCCTTCAGCAATCCCAAAACTAAGTGCTTCTTGTCCTAACTGTACACCAATTTTTTTTATTGATATATCTTAATTTTTTCTGCTGACTCTGTCATTTTGATTTCAAACTCGTAAACATAATCGTCAATCATATTCCATATTATTTGGTGTCCATTTCATTTTCTCGCTATGATTTTGTAACGATTTTTCTGTTATTTTGTTCGGTATTAAATCTAAGACAGAAAAAAAAATCTCGGCTAATAAATTTGAAAAGACGAGGACAACGCGAAAGACAAATAAATCCCCTTCCCTCTCTCACTAATAAACTCAACGAAAAAAATGGTGAGATCGATCCTTATCGATTTGATACAATTTCAATGTTCCGTGGAGTTGAGAGTAGTTAAACGCTGCGTGCATGAAAGAGAGAGAGGAAAGAGATGAACAACTTCAACTGATCCGCAACCAACGGCTATTTAGTTATCGATTTACCGCTTTCATTGCCCTTCCCAGCTAACACTTTCAGTCGTTACGCTATGCTACTTCCATTGCTATCGCTAGATAGCTACACTACGTAACGCTCTTACGTGTTCAGGATAACTAGATCACTTCATTTAACTCCATTACTTCATATTTTAACGGTTTATTATGTAAATTTTCATTTTCATTATTTAATTTTTTTAATTCAATTTATTGCGCAATAACGACAACTCCAATCTTGAATTGTAATTTTTTTTTGATGTAGGAATGTGTTTCATCTGTATGTTTTATTTTAAACATATATACATTATTATTATATATATATTTTTGATATAACACTTTTTTACTTTTAATAGTAACATTTTATTTTAAGATCTAACTCTTTCAAAAAGTAGTGTGTCATTTTTCTCAATTTATTTCAAGAGTAGTTTTTTCATTTTTCAATTTCATATTTAAATTTGTCTATTTTTATTTTTACATAGATGATAAGTAAAGGAGGAACTTATAATCCTCTTCACCAACAAGGATCTTTTGTGGAAGTTAAAAATTGTTATTTTTTTTTATCTTTACTGTATAAAGACCTATGTTCATAATTGCAAGGCCTCTAATATACCAAGTTAAAAATTGTTGTTTATTTATCTTTAGTGTACAAATACCTATGTTCATAATTGCAAGGCCTCTTATATGCAAACTAAAGTCTCTACTCTCTGTTTTTCTATAGCATATAAGGATGTGTTTGTTCTATAGCATGTAAGGATGGGTTTCTTGGTTCACTCCAAGGCTTGTGTTTGTTCTATAGCTATGTAGGGATCTCCTTCTTCAAAGGCCTACAAAGACTCTCTTAACTTTGTTCTTAGTCTAACCTCCAAATTAGTTAACAATGTCAAACAATTAACCTCCTATTTTTTTAGATAAAAAATGTTAACAAATGTAATTAACTAGAAACATCCAAATGATTCTTTGAAATAGACATGAATAAAACACCATCATAGCGAGTATGTTATCAATTTTGAATCCAATGACTAGATACCAATATTATTTGTAGACGTAGTTTTATGTAGCACTCCCATAATGAAAAACTTGTATATTTCCCATTGTTATTAAAAAGTAGAGTTAGCTTTGTTTATGAATGCAACATCAACTAACAAGCTTTATTACAGCACCCTAACTCTTGACAATGGCTCAAGAATTTACAACAATCTGAACTCTCGATAATGGCTCAAGAATATTCACCTTTCCATTTAAAACTCACTACAATGACAATGGTTATAATATAATGCTTTGTCGTGTATTGCGTGATAATGGCTCAAGAATATTCACCTTTCCATTTAAAACTCTCTACCATGACAATGGTTGTAATATCATGCTTTGTCGTGTATTGCGATTCTCACCATTAGATCATGAATGTGAGAAGGGATGGCTTTGGAAATTTAAGAACAACACAGAATATGAATATCTCTAACCATATTAAAGACAATGCTTAGATAGCATACAACTATAGCACATGGCGACAATGAAGGAAGTTGCCTTTGTTGGTTGAGGAGGTTCGACTCGCACCAACAATGGAGGAGTCAGAACTCTTGACACACATGGTTAAAATGTGGAAACCAATGTAAGAGATGAATGACGTCATGGAGATGTTGGAGGAATGCCTGCAAGAGTTTAAGACAAGAGATCAAGAACAACTTTCACAAAGTGAACGAGTAGAAGGAATTTACTTTTTGGACACAATAGTAAGTGGGCTTAAGATGGCATCTTTGGTTGATACTCGGGAAACACTGAGTTTTGTGAGTGAACTAGCTGTGAAGTCTAGCAAACCTCAGAGTTGTATTGGAACATTTAAAGTGTTGAAGTCAACAATGATGCCAATGACAAATATTCTTAGTTTAGCACCGTTGAAATTGGGGGAGTGGTTTGACAAAAAGGATCTATTGGTAGCTCCATTGGAATATCATGGGATGATATTGGGCTTGGGCTTCCTCTAATTTGTTAAAGGAGCTCCACTCATTCAAAAAAGTCACTTATTATTCTTGGACAAGGTTAGAACACCAAGTACACCCTTGATGACGAAGAGGAAGCTTGGGAGGATGCCGAGGATCTTTGTGAATAGGTTTATAGAATGAGTCACTGGGAGCATTAAGAAGTCTCACAACAAGAAGCCATCCAAATTGTACAATCTATGAGTAGTTTGGGGCAAGAAGAATAAAAACTAACTGTGACAAATACTTCGACGAAGAAAACCATGCAGAAGGTTGGTCGATTAAGGAGCCCCGAGAACCATGAAGGTGATTGTAAGAGAAAGTTTGAATCTTCACTTTCCATGGCGAAGGAAGAGGTAGGAGTTGAAGACCAACATCCAATAGTGACCATGAACTTTTGTAGGAAGGCCATGGGGCTATACTACTTCCAACTTATTGCAGAATGACTTGAGGAATTGGAATGCACATCATGAAGCACACAATGTATTCCAATAGCCTTGGTGGTGACTATTGGGTACACTCTTCCTATTGAACAAAGAATATGGAGATTTGTTGCTCGGAACAAGAAACATGTAAGGTGATTCCTGTTGGAGGTGTCATGGAAATACTCAAGAAGGAAAGTTTTGAAACGATGACTTGAATGAGTTGAAATATTCAAGCATGGAAGTTGTGAAATGAAAGATGAGTTGTGGAGGCAACTTGTCAAATTGGGGCAAGGAGCATGGTGTTGTCCAGAATCAAAGGAGTTCAGCTAAGTGGGATGAACATGTTGAGACTGCAGTGGGAGACTCAACAAGACAAAGAAGAGTTGGAGAGGATGATGATGAGGTAGACATAGAAGTGATTTCTTGATGTGGAGACGTGCATTCTCTAGCGACAAACACAAAAGTTCCACTTATCACCAATCCAGTGCAGAATGTGAGAGGATCCAATTTACATAACACAAACGACAGAGTTGAAATATTGAAGCCATCATGGATCAAGCGCATCCAACACTTGGGCACACTTTGTAGAAGTTCATGAGGAGAGTTTATATTATGGTAGAAGTTGACGATGGAAGAGTATTTGGGTGGTGAAAATATCTGGAGATGGGGAAGAGACACCATAGAGATTGACTAATGTTGTCGGGGCTAGCAACAACTTGGAGTGGGAGAGGATGTACGGTCTCCCACTACACCNCCAGTGCAGAATGTGAGAGGATCCAATTTACATAACACAAACGACAGAGTTGAAATATTGAAGCCATCATGGATCAAGCGCATCCAACACTTGGGCACACTTTGTAGAAGTTCACGAGGAGAGTTTATCTTATGGTAGAAGTTGACGATGGAAGAGTATTTGGGTGGTGAAAATATCTGGAGATGGGGAAGAGACACCATAGAGATTGACTAATGTTGTCGGGGCTAGCAACAACTTGGAGTGGGAGAGGATGTACGGTCTCCCACTACACCAATCGCATAGTCGGCCAAACGAGAAGCACAAGGAAGGAAGGAATGGGTTGGGAGAAAAAATACATTTGGGTGTGAGCATGAGCACCTTGGGTGCACGATGGTGACATGTGGCACCAAGGGGGCACACATCCTACTTGCCTTAGAACGGTTGATGAAGACTTGGGTTGTGTTCCAGAAAGGGTGGGGCAACTTGGGAGCATGCCCAAAGAGTGGACATGGACGACCCCATCGACACACCCATAAGGAGTCATGGTGATCGACACAGGAGAATGCACAAGGAAAGGGTCATGCTTGGATGGGGATGGGTGCAATGAGTCGGTTGAGTGTGGGTTCACGAAGGGATGCAACACACCCAAGAGACATGACAAAGAATGCGACACACCCAAGAAACATGACATTTTTTACAAGTGACTCTTGGAGTCGATATAAAATCAAGGGCTCACCACCAAAATAAGGCATGATAGAGCATTTTGGGAAAGAGATTTGGAGAGAAAGTTTGAGGGAATGAATTGTGGCAGAATTGACAAGATGAAGGGAAAGTAACCAATAGTTTGATGCTTTGGGAGGTTTTGGGGAATTCTAGAAATGCAAGTTTGTTGAGGCATGTGTGAGGTAGAACCAAAATCTTTGTTAGCTTGTTATTAACTAAGGAATAACAAGTCTTCGGTTGTGGAAACTTATGAGTGCACTGCACGTGGTTGAGACGATTGCGAGAGAGAGTCTTGGTGTGATGTATCTGTTCTTGAGTGTCTTGGTGAGGCAAGTCTATGACGTGTTTCACAATAACAAAGACTTAGTGAGGTGTTATGCACAGTTTGTTCCCTCTACTCTATTTATGTGTTTGTCTTCATTTGTTCCATAGTTGTTCTCTTGGATTCTCATGTTCATGGATGTATGCTTAAGACAAAGTGTTAAATTGTGTTGACAATTGTCTAAGTAAGCAAGAGTTTCACTAGAGTAGGTGTATGACTAGTGAGTAAATAGTATGGATAAGCTCTAGGTGAACAAGAAACCAAGTAAGGACAGTTGTGAACAAACAACCAAGTAAGGACAGTTGTGAACAAACAACCAAGTAAGAACCTTTGTGGTGTTCTATGGACTTAATAGGTGAACAGTAGCAAGATCTCATTAGGCATCCAAGTCATGGCACCAACCATTACAAAATTTCTCATTGGTTTTCATTTTTTGTCTTTAAAGCAGTCTTCCTTCACTTATAACAAAAACTTTATTAAAATTCTATAATTCCTTCAAACTGATAGGTAATGGGAAATTGTAAATTCTTCAAATACAAATCCTTTTTAATAATTTAATCTTAGGTGATGCAATGTACCATTCCAAACCAAAAACTAAAACCCACTCTATAGATAGTAGATTCTTGCTCCCTAGCTGTGTGATACTTCGTATATCTTTTGAAATCGTGGATCAGAATTTGTCCTCTTATGTTCTCTAAGTTAATCCATCCACATTTACTTTCACACAACGTATCTTCACAGTAAAATCCCGCCAAAATTACTTCTCTCGGTTGTGAAAACTTTGGAAAATGTACATAAACGAAATTATCAGCTTGTGAAAACTTTGAAAAATGTACATAAAATAAGTTATCTTGAGACATGTTTGAAATTTTAATATAACAAACAACTATGAAAATATTTTTCTGGTGAGTGTAGATCAAAGGACATAGCGGCCATTGCCGCTAAATCTGTATTAAAATTCGCAGTCTCACCCTACAAAAATACAGAATGAAACGATACAGGGAAGAAGGCTGGATTCTTCAGCTAAATCTGACCTTACATCGGTCGACTCCCGAAAGACGTAGACAGTTCTATAATTTTCTAAAATATTAAACAATTGAAGAAACGCCGCAAGCCGCCTTTTCTTCATTGATCCTTTTCGCCCGACCCTGATCCGAAGACGTTGTGTAWAGATTTGTGTCACAACTTTAGGTATTTCAATAATTGGACGCCTACAGCCCAGATCTGGTTTACTGAGCCTGGTTCAATACTCGTCCAGAGCTCGGTTCAATGAAAATAATAATAATAAGAGTAGTTTATTAGAGTTTTTTTATTTTTTCATTRGAATTCGGTTTTATATATATATATAGTTGGTGAATTGCATTTTTTATTATTTGAATTGCAGTTTTGTTTGGAATGTAAAGATGGATTAGCACCTTAAAAATCTTTAATCCAATCCATCTAGACTGTAAAATCTCAATAAATATATATAGTTGGTGAATTGCATTTTTTATTATTTGAATTGCAGTTTTGTTTGGAATGTTTGGAATGTAAAGATGGATTAGCACCTTAAAAATCTTTAATCCAATCCATCTAGACTGTAAAATCTCAATAAATAATTGATATCTACAATTCCATCCATTATTTCAAATTCAGAACAGAAACTGTACAATCTCAATAATTGCTATCTAGAATTCCATTCATTATTTCAAATTCAAAACCAGTTCCTAAACAAAATCAAAATTGACTGATCAGAAAACGCAGCCCAAAAATAAAAAAAAATATAATATTTATGTTTAATATGAAGCCCTAGCCCATGGAACGCTAATTACCAGCTTCCAGTCAGCTTGAAATCGAGGGCAAATTGGATACCCTATTAATGTTCACTCGCTTGAATCCAATTCTTCACTGAGGGTTAGCTGAAGCTTCGCAAACGTTAAATGTACCATTGTCTCACAGTCAAGCTTCCGCGGCGAAGACGACGTTCAGCTTTAATGTAATTTCTCTAAGCTCGACTGATCAATCCGGGAACCCTAGTTAACATCCTCGTCCGCCTTACAACACAAAACCCCTAGTTCATGACAATGCCCAATACCGAGTATACGGCAATATTTTTCAAAATGACCATTTTGGTTCGGATCCACGTGGGGAATTCTGCAATATTTTTCAAAATGATCATTTTGATCCGGATCCACATGGGGAATTCTGAGTCAGTTGCAGGTCTACTTGATGCACAGATTTTGATCGGAAAAACAACGCGTCAAACCTTCTTTCAATACGTACCCTTCAACGGGTTGATACCATACTACTTCAGCTGTGCAACGCCTTCAGCAATCCCAAAACCAAGTGCTTCTTGTCCTAACCGTACATTTTTTTTTATTGATACATCTTAATTTTTTCTGGTCACCCTATCATTTTGATTTCAAACTCGTAAACATAATCGTCAATCATAATCCATATTATTTGGTGTCCATTTCATTTTTTCACTATGATTTTGTCACGATTTTTCTGTTATTTTGTTATGTATCAAATCTGAGGAGGAACTTATAGTTTTCTTTCTTAACCAACAAGGATCTTTGTAAAAGTTAAAAATTGTTCTTTGTTTGTCTTTAGT
>SNQJ01S0052194.1:31748-43127 GCA_010110895.2 Picea sitchensis | reverse complement strand
AGGCAATCTTCTACAGGACAAAGAATCAATATCAATTCACTAAAGCAGGTCATGATTATGTGGTTCATGCTCATCGTGTTAAAGCAAATAAAACACTTCAAACAATGGAACAGTTAACGAATGTAGTGCAAGTATGAAACAAACCAATAATTGTTTCAAATGAAGTAATTGATCTTAAGCAAGAACAAAATATGGTTTTTGAATGGAAAATCAATCATAAGTTGCTTCAAGATAAGCTCATGTCGTGCAGATATTTCAAGTATATCAGTTCATTTGTAGTCGTCTTTTTCATACTGTGATTAGCAATGTTTTCTACATGTATGATAGTGGCTTCAGTAAGATGTAACAGGGTTCAAATGGCTAACAATATACTGTCAGTTGTCATGATTGTGTTACAGTTGATCTTGATGAGGCAGGTGCACAGGACATAGTTCAGAGACAGAGAGCAAGTTGGGAGGCCTATCCCGAGATTGTTGACTGGTCAGTAACATTTTGGGGACCAAAAGGTCTTATTGTGGGGAGGTGTGATCTGAAATCGGATCCAGAAGCCTGACAGGGCTTGAAAAATGCTCAAAAATGAAAGTGCTCAGAATCCGATGAAACTAATTCCATTGCGTCTGTCTCGTCTTCCCGATTCCAACAATATATTTACTTTGTCAAACGGGCTTCGTATGCGAAATTTATCGCGTTCTGATCGGAAGCCCAAACAGGTAAAAAGTCAAAGGTCAACTGGTCAAAAAGTCAATGCTGATGACATTAGCATGCTGACTATGCAGTAGATGATGTGGAACTCTATGGCTGATGGTGATTGGGCAGGTTTGCTGACAGGGCAGACATGTGGCAGGCAACTAGACCAGTCCATGGTTAACAAGTGGCATTAATCTGTCAAATGGGGAGATGCCACGTGGCCCAATCATGGGCAGCCACGTGGCACCTAGTCATCAGTTGAAGTGGCATGTTTAAAAAATTGTTTTGGGGTCCATGGGATTTGAACCCACGACCACCACTAAACCCAACAACTTAAGAAATGGTTCTTTACAAATGTGCCACATTATTTCTTATGTTATAAAACCCACAATTTTAAATATATTGTATGGTATTATGGCGCATAAAGGAGAGGGTTGGGGGCTAAGCCCCAGCCCGTGGTCGTGTAAACCCTCATATGACCGGGAGTAAAGGGGCTCACGCCATTGAAGGGGGCTGCACCCATATTATAGTTAGAAAGTGGGTTTATAACCAATTTTTTGGGGTTTAGTTATTAATTAGCCTATTTTTAATGTATTTTCTCCATTTTTGGGAGTTATTGGGTAGTTTTGGAGCCTAAATTATTGGAGGAAGTTGGAGATGAGCAACCAACTTCCCAGCTATATAACCCAGGCCTGTTTGAGGCCATAGAGGGCATTCAGAGTAGAGTTATGCTGAGGAGAAGCCAAGCCAAAGCCATTTTGAGGCAGAGAAGCTTTTGAGGAGGAGACGCTGTCAGATCATTTTTGAGAGCTCCGGACATCCGTTTGGCGTGCCGTTTTCTTTGCATGGTTCTAGATATCTGGAAGAACATGACCAGATCAGTCTTGTAGCCATTTGGCATTGCAACGATGTACTTTTGATCTTTTTGAACAGAAATAAAGAAGCCTCCCCCACAGAGAAAAGGCCCGGAGACATAGGCAAAGTTGTGCCGAACTCCATTATCAATCTGCGTGTTATGGTTTGTTGTCTATTATTTCATTTCAGATCTGCACATATGTATATGGTTGTTATAATTCCTCTTCTTTCCTCATTCTTTCACTAAGTTTCTCAAATGGTTAATTAACGCATCCAAAATTAAAACTCAACCATAAGTCATTAAAAGATCCTACGGATCAATAACGCTAGGACTAAAAGTGTTGGCACTCTATATGAAACCAGACATTGTCACCAGGGGAAAAAGAGAGTGGCTTCCTGTGAACATTGTGACGAGAATTATAATGTTGTTGGGAATCTTGTAAAGCCTCAATAACATAATTTTGTTTATGATCCAAGGTTTGCAAAAAGGACAAGGAAGAGGTTTTGTTTTTTTGTTGTCGAGGAGTACCAAAAGGTTGGAGTTGTAAAGGAAACTCATAGGGGGCAGTAGGTTGATACCCAAATAATATTCGAAAGGGGACAAGCCAATAGAAACATGAACTTCCCTATTATAATTTTGATGGACAATGTGGAGGGTGGCATCCCACTATTTAGATTTGGTAAATTGAATGCGTAGGGCATGGAATAGGCTACAATTTACAACTTCAATTTTTCCATTTGTCTATGGATGTAAATAAGTGGGGTATTTGAGGTGAAACACCAAGAGAGACTGAGGAAACAAGAATCACAATCAGAGATAATGTTGGAGGGAATACCAAAATGAGTCCACACATGAGTGAAAAAGAGATCCACAATTTGAGCAGCAATAGTAGTCTTAGTGCAAAGGACAAAAATGGCCATTTTGGAGAAGAGACACACAACCACCCAAATGGAATCATGATGATGAAATGTCGTTGGAAGGCCGATGATGAAGTCCATAGAGATAGATTCCTAGGGACGGGAGGGAATAGGTAAGGGTTGATATAGGCCATAATTGTAGTTACTCAACTTATGTCAACTGCAGAAGGTACAAGGTTGGATAAATTTCTCAACTTGGTGTTGTAAAGAAAACCAAAAGAAGTGATGTTGAATAGGTTGAGTAGTTTTGAATGTGACAAAGTGCCCACCATAAGAGGAGGTGTGGGCTTCGTGAATGAGAATAAGGCGATCATCAGTAGTAGGAACACATAGCTTGTTAAGCTTATACAACCAACTATCCTGAATGTGGTAGTATAGGAAAGGGGTCTGGTTAATGATAATAGGTTGTTGCAAAGTAGTCCAGATGGTATTAAAGAAAGGGTCAGATGCATACAAAGGATTCCAATATTCATAAGAAGCGCAACGAACATACAATATTTGAAGTATCTGAGGAGTGGGCTGGCTAAGAAGATAAACCATATTATTGGTGATCCCTTTATTATATTTGATGACCAAGTGGAACTACTATAGATAAGTAGCAAACTTCAAGTGACGTTGTTCCTGGAGATTAGATTGGGAATCAATAAAAAACAAAGGATGATGATCAACATGAAGAATGGTCTCCTTAACCAATATATAGTGGTGCCATTGTTTTAAGTCTTGGACCAATATATAAAATTCCTTAGAATAGGTAATGTAGTGTTGATTGGCTTGAAACAATGTCCTAGAATGATAAGAAATGAGATTCCCTTCATGTTTAAGAACTGCACCAATCTCATGTTGAGAGGAACCAGTCTCAATTTCAAAAGGTTGATGAAAATCAGGAAATGGAGGACATGTGTTGAAAAAAGGGCCTCTTTAAGGCATTGGAACTTCTCCTGAGCCACCGGAGTCCAAAGAAAAGTGGTACAATTAGAAAAATGATGAAGGGGATTGGCCAGCTGAGAGAAGTGAGGAATGAATTTCCTATAAAAATTGATTCCACCAAGAAAATATTTAAGGACCAATGCAGAATGAGGACCAAGCCATTGTGTTAGAGCTTGAACTTTAGAAGAATCAAGACAAACACCTTCTGTATCGATGAAAAATCCCAAATAAGAGACAAAATTCTGGCCAAAGGGCGAATTGCATTCCTTGACCTGAAGGTGATTGGTATACAACAATTGGAGTATGTTGCACACATGTTGTAAATGTTCCTCCCAAGTATTACTAAATACTAGAATGTCATCCAAATAGATGACCACAATGCATCCCAACAAAGGATGAAATATATCATTGATGAGCCTCTAGAATGTGGCAGGGGAATTCGTGAGGCCAAAAGGCATCACCATCCATTCATAGAGACCAAATCTAGTTTCCAAGTGTCAGTAGTAGCCATATGCACTTTGTAATGTACTTTTCCCCTTTGTGTTGATCAAGAAAGTCTTCTATATGAGGGAGAGGATAGTGGTTTTTTACAGTAATCTTGTTTAGAGTGGTAATCGATGAATAAATCCCACTCACCACTCTCCTTTATGGGAATAATGAAGGCATGGGATGTGCAAGGAGAGAAGTTGGGTTGGATATGGCCAACATTGAGAAGTTGTTGGAGTTGGCGTTCAATTTACCTAGCCTCATGGGGATCCAAATGGTATGAAGGGGAATTAGGAAGAGTAGCACCACAAATGGGGTCGATATAATGCTCAATAGGGAGATGAGGTGGAAGGCCTTTCGGAGGGGAAAAAACATTAGAAAATTCAGAGAGAACAATAGATAGATTAAGTGCAATGGAATCAAGTGTCTTATCTAGCTTAATAGGGTGCACCAATCATAAGGATAGGGATTTATTGAGGCTTACTTGGAAGACGATAGCTTGGCCAACAAGCAGAGGAGGAGATTTTAGGGATGAATAAGTAAGAACATAAGTGCGACCATATTATTTGAGATGATATTGTTGGGTGTGAGCATGACAGATCGCAACATGTTGTTCCTAGTATGGGATGCCCAAAATAAGATCCACACAATCCAACGGAGACACATCACGAAGGAAAGAATCATGGAATGGTCCAATGGAAAAGGTGACGACACAACATTATGTTACCATGAGATGATCTCCATCCTTATGAATCCATCGTAATTGATAAGGTGAGGTATGAGCGGTGTTTGTCAGGTTTAATGGGTTTACAAAATATTTCGCTACTAAATTCTTCTGGCTACCATTATCATTAATGAGCATAGAAAGAGACTGCTTGATTTGGAAATTGTGAGTGAAGAGAGGGGAAACAAAGGTAGTATTAGAAATAATATCCATCAAAATAAAATATATGTCTACAGTCGTGGGATATTCTAAAGAGATTGTCTCATAAGTAGGGGATGTTGAAGATAAAGACTCGAGAGTATCAACAAAAAGAGTTTTGGTAGTATATGGATTATGTAGGACATGATAATCATCGATGTTATGGAAAGAAGGCTTATGGAAATTTCACCTTTTAACAAAATTAAGGGAAGAGGGAGACTTTAGAGAGGAGGGTGCGGGAAAGGAGTAAGGACTAGAGTTAAGATATTTCAAACGAGTGTCTATCTTATTCTCAACTGCTAGAGCATGGGAGAAAGCCTTATATAGAGAACTATTGTCATAAAGATACACCTCCCTGCATAAAAAAATCAATAAAAAAAAATTAAACTTTACTATGAGTACCTCTTCGGAGTCCTGATTATGAATATGGATGCAGAGACTGGTGAATATTTCAATGTATTGCTGCACAAGCTAGCCTTAGAATTGGAAGAGATGCAACCAGTGAGCTAGAAGATTCTGACGGTAGTCAATAGGATAGAATATTCTATGGATCACTTGACAAAGAGCTTCCCAAGTGCCAATAGGAGGATTAGAAGATGAGGAATATGCATGCAAATCCACAATGAGTTGGGTCCCAATGGGTAGATTATCTCCCCAGGACTAGAAAACACCTTCCATTTTTAAGCTAGAAATTTGAAGTTTCTCCTCGTCAAAGATGTCATGACGAGTGTTGAAGTATGCATAGATACTTCGAATCCAAGAATCCGCAATGTCCCCATTGATTTTCCTAGATAAATTAGGAAGTTGGAAGCATGCATCAAGTTGCAAGGGAGATGGACTCTGACATTGAAATCTAATAATATCATGAAGAGCCAAAGCCAACTCTTGGATAGGGGAAGAGTTGACAAAAAAGGCATCATCCACTAAAGTGGCCCTTCTTGGAGGCATGATATTCATAAAATAATGATGCTCCTATACAAATATCAAATATAGGCCATTGATTTATTGAAAGGAGGGGAAAAACCCTAGCACACCTCTAGAATACAAATTTAGTGGAGAGGAGGAGGGGGTTTCCCTAGCAATCCTCTGGAAAACATGACAGAAATGAGAGGAGAAGGGGGTTTCCCTAGCACAGCTCTAGAAATATTCTCGATCTGAGAGGAGGAGGGGGTTTCCCTATAGCACCTCTTGGGAGATAGAGGAGGGTGAAAAGAATCCCTAGCACATCCCTTACCTCCAGAAAAAAATGCCAACTCTAGCATATCCTAGAAAATCACTGACTAGTTGAGCAGAAGCACCTTGGATCGATTCTCTAATACCATTTGATATGTAATACTACAGAGAAATCCAAAGAAAATTCACAGAGATATACCAAAACAACATAGGAAATGAGTAATTAAAATGAACTATTCATCTTATTTAGTAGAATATGTGTCCTTTATATAGGATAGGTTGTACATACAATGGTTCTAATCAAAAGTGGACCAATTCCAGATAATGGACAACTAGAAAAGGTCCCAAACCCTAAAAACTATCTTAGTTGACCAGTTCCTGGTCCTTGGGACTTGTGCCCAACCTCCTAGGTAGAGATTCACTCCATCTATCCTTTGTGGTGAAGTGTGTTGCATCTGGAAGGAGGTGGACCTTTGTGGTAGTGCCACGCTGCTCTACCCCGAGATATTTTCTCTCTTCCTTAGGGAGTGCGACTTCCATTAAAGTGTAGAAGTGCTAACAATGTTTATGAATGCATTATCAACTAGAAATATTTACTACAACACTTTAGACTCTTAATAATCCCTCAAGAATAATCACCCTTCCAGTTCAAACTCACTAAAATGATAATCCCTCTAATTTCATGTTATTTCATGTATTTTGGTTGTCAAGAGTAGAACATGAATGTGAGAAATGATGGCTATGGTAATTTATGGAAAACACATAATATGAATATCTCTAACAATATTTAAGATGATGTTTCAATAGAATACCACTCTAGTATTAATTAAGAGTAGAGGTCCTTTTCCTAGTGGAAATGTTTCCCTTGTTTTATTCCATAGGTGTCTGGACATCTTTCCCCTTCCTTGATGGCATTTCGATGGAATCCTATATGTTTCCTTCAACCATGAAATTGTTTCCAAAAGAGGCTGCATTTATGTGTCTTGAACCAATCCTCAACTCACTTATGGTTTTGGGAGAAAACAAGAGAGTGTCAAAATCAACAAAGAAACCATGCCTTCTCTTCACAACCAAGAGCTTCCAAAAAATGCACATATTCCTAAAGAAACCAAAATGAAATTGGGTATATAATGGCACAATTAGAGTTAGAAAAGGGGCATAATATTCTCTCTATATATAGTTGTATGAATGCACAAATGCACAAGAATGATTAACTCATATGAGATACAACTCATAAAACTTGTATCATATCTTGAGCTACAAATCTAGAGTAATTCTCATAAAATATGTGCAAATTATATATCTATAATAGGTTTTTAAGTCAAATATGATGGCCCTTCTAGATATTTTCTCACCTACTTCATTAATGGCAGGAGTGATTACATTTCAACACTCCCCCTTAATTATGAACACTAATTATAAAACAAACCATAACATGATGGATTGTTGGTATAAGTCTTATCTGGGATTACAACATTTGAGATCAACTTCAATTTCATCATCCAGGTGTGTTTCTACAAACTGGGATTTTTATGATTATGTTCTGTAACTCTTACCACAACAATTTATTCAAAAAAATTCTGTGTCTTACTCACCTATTTCTTCTTGTACTTCATCTATTGTTAATTGAACACTTTTTTCAAACTTTGTAAGATCGAGAACATATTAATTTTATTTCATCTCCTCTTCTAATGATGAAACAACTTCAACACCTCTAGTGGTTTCCTTCGTCTTTTCTGTTCCTTCTTCTACTGCAATTATGATATATTTTCCATACTCACTTTCATACTTGGTATTTGCAAGCAATTCCTCAAGAAATGTGAATTCAACATAAAATTCAACATTCACTATATCCTTATTCATGTCTTGAAAATATTCTATTGCTATATTTGTCTCACATTTTTCTATTGATGTGAAGGGAATTTCACGTTTAGCTTCTACTTTAATTTCATCATCCACATATGTATCTACACATTGGTATTCATTTTCTTTACCATGATCATCCTCTCCACTACATACACAATCACCTTTCTCTTCTTCAAATTATTCAACAAATTTCTTTGCAATGTTCATGACAACTACATTCTCTATGTCTTGTTTATCTTCTTCCAATTTAGTAGGATCTTCAACAAGTTCTCCATTTATTTTTTCAATGTCAAATTCCTCTACTTATTTTATTACAACAGCCACTCCATAAACAACTAAAATAATCTTTGACTTATCTTGATGTTTAAGTGTTTCTCCTGCTTTTACTATATGCCATCTCCAAAATACCTCAAGCATATTTGGACCTGTTTCCTACTGCAATTTTCAAAAGAATTCTCTCATCCAAGCTTTGTTGAATGATAACCAATCTTGTTACACCATTCTTCTTATTTTCTATAAGATGATCCTTCTGACCTTGAATCATGGCTTCATACTTGAGGTTTCTCCAAACACATTCAACACAATATCCAATAGACCATCTATACTCTATTCTTAATGGCCCCAAAATTGTAATTTTTACTAGAGAGTCTAGGAGGCGCATAATAAATTTTGGAACAATCCATGTAATCACTACTAAACATAAATGGTAAAATGTGTATATTGGTTTCCAAGCCATGAGAAACTTTTATTAAAACAACATAATAGTATAACCCATAATATCTCTATCCTACCATATTCTTAATAGTATTCACTAAATATTATAATTTAACCAATGTGATTCATAGATGACCAAAAGAAAAACCCTTAATTTAGATCGTGGAGGCTTCCAAAGGATGAGTTATAGACCCACTAGATTTCTTGCATTTATGATGGTCAAAAATCCTATGGTATTCTCTCTTGTGAAACTTTTTTTTTATATTAGTTTCCAGTACCTTCAGGTTGTTGAACAATTACACCAAAATTGATGAGATCAAAGAGATGGAGCTCCTCGAAGACCATGGAAGGAAATGCGACAATGGACGATTTCATGACCCGGTATGAAATTGATCTGGATTATACTGAGAATGACATGAAGGAAGAGGTATAAAAAGGAAACACATAGATATATCACAAGAAACACAATAATACAGTTAAACTCAGATTTTATTAATGAATGGAATACAAAAGACTGTAAAATGAAAAACACACAAACTAGATAAAATGGTGGTATCTTATCCATGAAGAGAGATGTGTTAGCTATTCTCATTCACAAGATGATGATTACAAAGAGGGAGAAATGTAATTTTAACAAAAATAATAATGATTCAACCCTAAACCCATAATGAAATTCCAAAAGGTTTATGTGCCCCGATGTGATTAGTTGATCCACCAACTTTATGAGGGTGTAACTCTTGCATACAATCACTTTTTGGCCCACTCCATAGCCCATCTAAAATATATAGCTCCCCAAATCAACTTTATGTATGTTTAGGGCACTATTTGCTAATGACTAATCATTTTCGTGCCAAAAAAGCGTTGTTTAGTGCCTCAAAATTACCCCAAAATTTTAGCACCCAGAAAATTGTAGAAAAACTAATAAGATGTAAAAAAAAATTGAATTAGTGGAACAAAGGATGGCCACCAGTATCCACCTATATTATTCCTCCCCCATTAGGAATAAATGGTCCCTGTTGCATCAAGTTCCTCCATGAGATGGGGAAACTTTTGTTCAATTTGACTCCTAGTGAACCACTTTCCATGGTGAAGAAGTTTTTGTTCTTTGATGACCTGATAGAGTTGGATGTTTTTCCGGTGCATTACCTTCATCTTGGTTTCCATGATTTGATCAAATTTATCCTATTTGATGCAGTCAAAATTGAGTTATGTAGGGTCCAAGTGCTCAACCATGTCCAAACTATCATGGAGAGGCGCGCAATATGTTCGAAGTAGTTCAACATTAAATATGAGATGCAAGCCAAGGAAAGGGGGAATAATTAATCCAAAAACATTCTCACCCACAACCTTGGTGATGGTATAAGGCCCATATTGGAGTTGGAGGAGCTTTCGATGGGGTCCTATGAAGCACTCATTTTGAAAATGAAACCATATCCTATATCCCACCTGAAACATGTGTGGTATCAGATGTTGATCGAGGCGTTGATTGTACTTGGCATTCAATTTATCCAAATTATCATGAAATTTTTGTTGGATTTGTTGGATTCATTCAAAAAAAATTCCTTCTCAACCATTCTTGATTTGAACACGTGAGGACTCTTCGTGTGCAGCTACAATGGGAAGAGCTACATCAATTGGGTCCAATGGCTAGAACCCTAAGGACGCGTGAAAAGGGTTGTGGCCAATAGAGATGTGGAGGGCTCTATTGTAGCTATGTTGAACATAAGGAAGACTATCATTCCATATGCATCGATGTTTGTAATCGTACATCCTCAAGATATGAAAAATCATCCTGATGAATAGCTGTATTTTCCCATCATTTTGAGGGTGGAAGGTAGTCTATTTGGTCACGTTGGTCTCCATCATAGACCATAGGCTAGACCAAAAAATACTCAAGAATATACTATATTGATATGAAATGATGGTCCATTGGAGTGAAAAATTAACCCAAAACACTCTCGAAGAAGAGTTTAGAGTTTCCCTCGGTTGTGATATTGTTCTTATAGGGTTTAAAAATTGTTATCATAGAGAATTGATCAATGAACACAAAGACACATTCACTACTATGATTGGTTGAAGGTAGAACAAACATGTGATCCATGGAGATGGAATCCTAAGGCCTATAAGGAGAAGGGATAGGGGTGTATATCCCATTTCTCTAAATGGTGGATTTGGAAATAGCACGGGTAGTGTTGGATCTGATCTATTCACTGACATCATGTCGAGGCTTTGGCCAATAAAAATGATTTTGTAGTACTACAACTATTTTTTCCATGCTAAATTTTCTTGCGCCCGACTATAATGATCTTCCCAAATCAAATTTGCGTGCTCCCTTGAAGGAACATAGAGATGGATTAGATGGTATCACATTCCATCTTGGAGATGAAATTCTGGAACCAGTTTTCTTGCACTCAATGTCTGATAGGTAGCAAGAAAGTCAGAGTCATTGTTGTATAATTGTGGCCACTTGTAGGTCTCATGCACACACGAGTTAAGAAATTTGGTTAGTGCCATGATCGAGGGCTTACTGAGGTAGTATGCAACATGGTTGGTCCTTCCCTTATTGTACAAGATGTTCAAGGGAAATTTTTGTAGGCACGTGGACCACTTATGATGGTGGTAATTATGTAAATTTCATTGTGTCTACATGAATTCTAGAGGTCTATGATCGATTTGGATGATTGTTTCCTTGACTAGAAAGTAATTTTTTGACTATTAACATTCCTACATAATGGAATACATCTCTTTGTCATAGGTGGGGTATGTGAAAACAATATCAGATAGTGTTTCTCTTTGCTATACAAATATATGCCCATGATGAGTGAGCACTG
>SNQJ01S0052194.1:12079-25724 GCA_010110895.2 Picea sitchensis | reverse complement strand
AACATTTCTTAAAACAGCTAACCAACACCATTAATGTCAGCTACGTTTCATATGGCCAGCCCCACAAGGAAGCGTACTAAACTTCTATAAAATGGTTCATCATCCAAAGCAGAAGCGGGACGTGTGAGCAAGAGGGAATCTGCACCAGCTATCTTAGTGGGGGCTCATTGAAACGCCTGGACCATTAGCCAATGAGAAAAAAAACAAGAGAAGGTAGTAAATGCCCTCACAGCAAATAGGATTCGTCGGGCGTCTTGGGACTAGGTTAGGTCTGTAACCTTTAAATTTGATACGTGCAGAAATTAGGGTTAGGTTTTCAGCACTACAAATGAAACGTACAGGGTGCTTTCTAGCTGGCTAGGGCGCACACTCAGAAGTTTGGGCAGCAAAAGGAACAATGGATGGGTGTCTAGCTGCTAGTGTCCTGTATCATGCGCATTGTATACAACTGATACATAGTGAGTGGTGTGCCAAGCGAGTAAATGAAACGCCCAACAACAATGGAATTCGCCCTGCAATAATGGAATTTGAGGGCAACAAAGAGGAGATGAGTTGGCCTCTCCTCTCAAGTTAGGATTCACACACTTGGTTTTGACAGCAATAACAATGCGCGGTGCTCTCTTTCTAGGCTGGGGCTCGCTCCAAATGTTTTAGCAGCAATAACAATGCGTGGTGCTGTCTTCTTGAGCTATGGGGCAGTAATAACAATGAATGGTCAAAAAAGAGATGACCATTGACAACTTAGATACGCCCAGAGGAATTTCAAAATGCACACTTATTCAATGGATTAACGAATTGAACTACTTCATTAAACATCAATACAAGCAACCTCTTAACCACTTTTAAAGAATTTTTACTTCAATTACAAAATAGACAAAATGTTTTTACGGTGAAACCCAATTGGGAAAACCAGTCGAATGGTGCTCAGTTATCTTTTTTCAAGTTTTTAAAATACTCTTCTCGGCTTGACAAAAACCCTTTAAGAATGAGTAAAATCCGGGAAATAGGGAGAGCTACAAGATAAGGGAAGGCCAACAACAATAACGCTTCTCTACCCGTTCCTTAGTCTTCTCTCCTACCTTTTCATTGTCAATTGTTAATTATGCAGAACGCATAGGTATCCTTTTCAGTGTCAATTGTTAATTATGCCTAAAGCATATACCTATTGACAATGTTCAAATTAATCCTTATTTCTTATTTTAATGAGGAATTCGAAATTCGAAATGGACCAACAAAATTTATTCTGCAGGTGGGGCTCTGGCTCTGCCAGGAAGTTTGCTGAGATCGAGCGCTCTCTCGACTCTGGATGTGATAGCTGGCAGCCTAACAAACCCAACCGCAATTTAGACCGGCCATCCCTCGCATCGATTCCGTCCGGCATTCCCACTCAACAAGCGAGAAAGGATCAACCTGATCCATAGCCGTCCCACTCCTCTCCTTTGTGTGACCTCCGTGGATAAATAAAGACCGATCGCTGCATGCATAGGGGAGGGCTATGAATTCCCACTCCTCTCCTGTGTGACCTCCGTGGATATATAAAGACCAATCGCTGTATGCATAGGGGAGGGCTATGAAWTCAAGAGGATGAGTGGGGGAATGCTATTGAGCGTAGGGTTTCCATAAAGGTAACCCAAGCGAGGAAKATCTCAATAATCAGAGGGTACAGTATTGGTGGTACCTTTTAGTTTTACTATGTAGTGGAGCTTTTTTAATTTTGTGATAAATWATTTTAATTGGAGATTCATTAAGTTTGCAAATAATATCTTGACTCATCCTCTGTTTTACGTCTACGCAGGTAGGATCTTGACTGATCTTAATTTTCCTTCACACTGTGCATAATACCATATCCCCTCTTACGCAACCTGGAGGTGATTCGTTCGTAGTATTTACAAATCTGTCTTGGGTTACATGGACAAATTCACACTTCCAAGTGATTGTTTAATATTTTTTTAAGGAATTCAGGTTGACAGGAACTTAAAATGTGGAAAGTGAGTAAATTAGGTTGAGAGGAACTTAAAATGTGGAAAGTGACTAAATTAGTTGGAAGGTCAATAGCTAATTACTTTTCTTCATTAGTTTTTTAAACATGATTTAAATTAGCTAATTGTTTTTTATTTATTAGGTTTTTTTTTTAAAAGATGATTTGAATTTTCCTTTTACAGAAAGATGTTTTGAATAAATATATGTTTCTTCATTAATTTTTTAATATGATTTGCATTTCATTTTTAGAGAAAGTTGTTTTGAATAAATATCTGGACATTTTTTATTTGCAAGTGAATCAATGATAACAAGTGATGCTATTAATATTTCATCAACTTAAGTGTGTCTCATTTGTTTAACATGATTTATTAATTATAATTCAATTTAAAAAATTTAAATTTCATTTTATAAAGATGCCTAGTGATTTTAAGACCAATACTCTTTTAACTTATCTATTTGTTCAACAAAATTTATTAATTATAATTGAATTTATAATTTTTTAATTTTAATTTCCATTTTAAGATAAAATGTATTGACATAGTCATATTATTGAAAATCTTTGATATAATCTTTCTATTTTCCACCATAACTAATGATAAGATCCACATATATCAACCACTTTTAATAATGTGGTTGTGCTAGTTATATTTCTTTCACTTCAATTTTTTTCATTTTAACAATTTATGATTACAATGCAATTCATAGCTCTTTATCCATTGTCTTCTCTTTTGCAAATAAAATCACTTTGAAAATAAAAGTATAAAAACAAATAAAAGCTGTAAGGTTAATAAGAAGACCAAAATGATGACCTTTCATTTTCCATACTTTGACTTATTCTCTTTTATTTTATTTTTTTATTTTTTTCCTTCTTCTTATCTTATTTCACTTTTGATTTCATTGCATTATCTTTTACATAGTTTACTAACCTCCTATTTGGTTAATGCTAATTCATTTAAGATCAATAGAATAGAGATTTTTCATACCTATTATAAAACCTTTCTCCACACAATAATTCTAGTAATCTTTGTAATCAAATCCAAGTTTAAAGTACTTGTAAGAAAGCCATCTTCAATTTGATTCCATTAGTATGGAATTTTTTGTTTTGTTTCTATTAAATTTTAATTAAGAATAATAAAAAAAATACTTAATTTTTTTAAATAGTAAACTAGTCTTCTTTTATTTTTAACTTTTAATGTACTTGTACATAATCTACCATAAACATAATTGCTTGTACATAATCTACCTAACATTAAACTCTGACGGGAACTACTTATTCCACTTATAAAATATTTGCACGAGTATAAACTTTCTCTATTTTAGATTTTATGCCCGATTTTTTTGGTTTAATTTTGTTCTAAAATGTAGGAGAAAGTGATGGATTTATAAATTTGAGTGGTTAATTCTATATAATTAATTCTATATAATTTGACTAATTTGATTATCTAAAAAAATTTCCAGACCTTAAATCCCTAAATCCATTTATATATTTAAAAATACAAATTAAACAACATTAAACAACAAGAAATTATAATTTCATCCAAATTTATGTCCTATAACAATTAGATAAAATACACAACAGAGTTACCTGGTTATATGTTTTGAAATTTAAAGTAACCAACAACTGTGAAAATCTTATCCCTGGTTCACATCCTCGTCCGCCTTAACACCATAAAATTCTTGTTCATGGCAGCGCCCAATCCGGAGTATACAACGATATTTTCCAAAATGACCGGTCTGGTTGGGATCCAGGTGGAGAATTCTGAGTAAGTCGCAGGTCTGCTCGATGCATAAATTTTGATTCGAATTGCATTACGTACCCATCAGCGGGTCGATACCATACTACTTCAGCTTTACAATGCCTTCAGCAATCCCCAAACCAAGTGCTTCTTGTCCCAACTGTACATCATATTTTTTTTAATTGATACATCTTAATTTTTCATACCGACTCTGCCATCTTGATTTCAAACTCGTAAACATGATTGACAATCATATTCCATTTTATTTGTTGTATTTGTCATTTTCGCCGTATGATTTTGCTACGTTATTTTTATTATTTTCTTTTGTATCAAATCTTAAGACAAATAAATTTCTTTTTATTGGAAAAGAAAAAAGGACAACCCCAAAAGACCAAAAATGCAGATAAATCAGATTCGCTCGCTAATAAGGCGCTCAAGGAAAAATGATCATGAAATGGTGAGATAGATCCTTAGCGATTTGATGCAATTTCAATGTTTCGTGGAGTTGAGAGTAATTAAACGCTGCGTGCACGAGAGGGAGAGAGGAAACAGACATGCACAAATTCAGCTTATCGACAACGGCTATTTGTACTATTTTGTTATCGAAACTACCACTATTAGTCCTCTTTCCCAACTAAGATGTTTTCCATCGCTACGCTATGGTACTTGCATTGCTATCGCTAGATAGCTACACTACGTAATGCTATCGATAACTCTGTCACTTCATTTTATTTTTTATGGTTCATTATGCAAATTTTAATTTTCAATGTCGTATTTTTTTAATTCAATTTTTTTTTGTGTAATAGTGATAACTCTAATTTGTAGTTGTAATATGTGATTGATGTAGTAACATTGTTTTTATTTATATGTTTTATTTTAAATATATTTACATTATAAATTAATATAACACTTATTTCTAATGTAACAAGTGTTGCATGATAGTCTAGTCCATGTTAAATAAAAAACTAAGTGTTCATGTTGTATATGTTTATTGGTTTGTTGTTTTTGTTAGAGGGTTAGTGGTCACAAAACTATGTCATTTATAAAGTCACACATGTGTTGGAATCTCTTGGAAACATGCTCAACAAAATTTTATATTTGAATTAGATGTCATTTTTAATTATGGATCAAAGAGCCTCTTAAATTCTTGTAGAAAGAGGTTCGTAAAAAAAGATAATGATACAACAACCTAAAGTATTTTATATTCAGATAAGATGGGTTACAAAATAAAGTCAATATTATTCCCAAAATATCTCTTGGAGTTTAAAAAAATATATATAGTTCAATACATATTCTCTTAAATTTAAATGCGTTTGTCATAATGACTGGGATTGGGGCTCCTGCGGATGATAAAAAAAATATGTATAAGAATGAAGATTGTAGAAAGAAGAAAGTGGATGGTGGAAGACAACAAGACTTGGCAAGAAGAAAGAGAAAATTGTCAGTCCTCGGTTAAACCTTTCTATTTAAAGAGGTAGAGTAACTCGATGAAGAGATTGACAAAGACAGAAGAATGCGATCAGTATGAACTTACTATGATGGTATCTCATTCCTTGTCATTTTCTCATTGATGTCCTTTTATAGTTTTCCTCAGCGGTTATGGGAACCGTCTCAACCGTTCTTTGCCCTTCATTGGTAAGCTTGTTGACAACATTTTTGAACCACTCCTCGATGTAGCTCCTCATGGGCGCCACAATGATTTCATGTTGGATTGTTATATTGAAGAGTTCACTTTCGAAGTCCCTTAGATCAATAGAGATGTTGCGCAATGCTTCTTCAATATCTTGGTTTTTAATCGAATAATCAATTAGCCAGTTTTCCACGTCATCTTCACCATATTCAAGAATGCCATAGAAATTTTCAAATGACATCCCTTTAAATATCTCAACTTGTTCATCAAATGCTTGCTTGGTTAAAAAAAAATAGTTGAATATCAATTTCGGGTCTTGGACTTCATTGGT
Organism: Picea sitchensis; assembly: GCA_010110895.2. Lineage (NCBI taxonomy): Eukaryota > Viridiplantae > Streptophyta > Pinopsida > Pinales > Pinaceae > Picea > Picea sitchensis. The sequence goes on along the minus strand of SNQJ01S0052194.1, from coordinate 20,047 downwards.
GCTGCCAGGTAGATTTATCTCAGTTAGCTTCTTGAATGGTTTGTCTTTTCCAATTATGGCCTGGGTATATGCATGAACAATACCATTCAAGTTTTTTACCTTTTATTTCCAGCATGTGTTTAGTTGGTTTATTCGATCTAGGGAAGGGAGATCCTTCTCTCTTCTTCTCACTTTCTTCATACTAGTAACTTTAACACCAAATGGTACAATTGCATCGACGTAGAAACCTTGCTTGTTTTTCAAATCTTCTTGCAGATATTCATAAAAAACATTCGCTCTTGTTCCAAAAGAGACCATACTCTTTGATGTCTCCCAAGCCTTTGTTATTAATTTCATTCTTCTCTTTATATTATTTTTCACATAGCCTCGCACTGATGTGAGAAGGCTTGTTGATCCTTTTAACTTTTCCACAAGTGTGGTAGGCCCGATCATTGCTAAAGGACTAGCCAACATTGGAAGGGGCATTATAGCTCCCTCCAATTCTTTGATTCACTCCTTTAACTTGACATTCTCCACTTGAAGGTTGTCAATAGAGTTGTCTAGAGAATCTCCAGTTGATCGGTGTATCCACGAGATCTGGGAAGGCCGCATGTTCTATAGGTTAATATCTAAATGTGATTTTCCCTTCTTATTCTTTACATCTCTTTTTTCAATATTCAAATTTTTGGATTCACTGTAAAAAAAAACGCTCTGAAATGCAAAAGAGTCTTCTTCGTCGAAGGTCTCAGTCCCAATTATTTCCATCTGAGGGTTCTAGGGAGTACTGCTCTCTAGCTCGTCATCTTTGTGGAACACTTTCCCAATGTCAATTTCTAGTTCCATATCTTCGAGGGAGAAATTATGGATATCGCTTTCTCCCCTCGTTCCCTCCTCTCCTTGCACACTTTTTTTTCGTTTCTTTCTCAGGGGAAGTTTATGAAAACTTTTAATTTTTCGGGAGCGAGGGTTCTTATCTCATCTTCTGCTTGAATAAATGTGTGTGACTTTCTTACTTCGGTAGGTCGTTGGACCATTGCTTCGAGATTTTGTAGTCTTGGGTGTGGAAGTCGGGAATTGGGCATTTTTCTCACCCGGACCTTTTCGTCTTTGCTTGTATGACTCAGTGGTGCTGAGTATTGTCTCCAGGTCGTTGGTGTCACGAGAAGGACTTCCTAGGGCACTATTTTCATCTTCATTCAGGATAGCATTAATGAAAGAATTGTTGAATCCGATAGCCAATAAGTGTTCTACAAAAATACCATTAGGGTCGAATCCTTTTACTTTTTCATCATATTTCAAATTCAGGTTGTGGAAGTGGCCCGCAAATTCGTCAATCTTGCTCATATTCCTGAATATGAAATACTCGACTTTCCAAGGCAAAGGCATGAATTGTTTTTTTCTCTTTTCATGGAAAAAATGCAACTAGTAGGTGTACTTCCTTGTTATCTCAACAACAAACATTGTATCATATATGTGACATGGAAGGAAGGAAGTATTTTATTTGGATTCAAAAATCCTTATAACATTATAGTTCTCCATTTGTTCCAGTGTCCCCTTCCTATCTAGGAACTTGCTCGCCTAGTCAAACATCCGGGGAAAATCCTTCCCAGATATCAACCATTTCAAAACTGAGACAAAATCATTAAAGACTTCAAAAAAATGTTGGGAGGCCTTGTGTCTCCATAATTTTTTATACCAGAAGGTTATTGGGTCAAATTCACACTTTACCTTCTTACATAGAGATAATCTAGGGAATGGACAGTAATGCGCTAACGCACAAATTAAATAATATGGCATAAAGACTGTGCTTCAAATGTTCCTTTCATGTTAACTAACAAAGATGAGGATGTCATCTAGATATACAATCAAAATGGTGTTTGTGAATGTCTGGGATATATCATCCATCATCCCCATAAATGTGTCGAGGGAATTATTCAAGGTGAAAGGCATGGCTAACCACTTGAAGAGGCCTTCTTTAGACTTCAAGGCTATCTTCCATACATCATTTTGGTCAATCGACACCTCATGGTATCATGATTTTAGATAAATCTTAGTGAAAAATGGGTGAAATCATGGAGTTGGGTAACACTTTCGTGACAATCGGATCTTCAAAATTTTGAAAAACATTTTTTCGGTTGAACTAATATTATTTTTCGGTCGAAAGATATTTGTTTCCGCCGAAAAATGAAACGTCAAATTGAACGGTGCGGTGACAACACCCTCGATTTGCATGTAAAAATTTAGTCGGATCGATTTTTTCCATCCGGAAATATGTTTTCGGCCGAAAGATATTTCGACCGAACAATGTTTCGTCCGAAAGATTGTTTGGTCGAACAATTTTTCGGACGAAAGATTGTTTATATATCAACCACACGTCGATTTCAAATGGTTTTCAAATTTTATTGGCGTTTGTGTGCGTTTGTGTGCATCCGTGTGTGTTTGTGAGGTCGTGAGCACAATGGTGTTGTGAGCGTTTGGGTGTAGTGGTCTCGTTGGAGCATAGGCCGTTTTGGCGAGCTATCAGCGAGTTTCAGGTATTTCTCAATGTTTTCATTTTCGTTTTTAATTTTAGATTTTCATTTGTATTTTACTTTTAGATTTAGTTTTAGTTTTTAATTTTAATTTTATCTTTAGTTTTATTTTAATTTTAATTTTAATTTTTTGCCATATTTAATTTAGTTTTTTTAAATTAAAATTTAATTAATTAGGAGGCCGAATAGGGCAATGTTGTGGGCATGCCAATTGCCTGGCCACAGGGCTAGGTCCTCGCGGCCATGTCACAGTCCAGTGGATTGTGACTTGGTCATGAGGGCCTGGCCCTATGGCCAAGCAGTTGGGTGCCCACGACATTGCCCTATTCAAATTAGATTTAGTTTTAGTTTTCTATTTTAATTTTACTTTTAGTTTTATTTTAATTTAAATTTTAGTTTTATTTTTAGTTTTCTGCCAAATTTAATTTATTTTTTTTAATTAAAATTTAATTAATTAGGTGGTCGTTCAGGGCAATGTCATGGGCATGCCAACTTCCTAGCCACAGGGCTAGGCCCTCACATCCAAGTCATAGTCCACTGGACTTTGACTTGGCCACGAGGGCCTAGCTCTGTGGCCAAGCAATTGGGTTCCCACGACATTGCCCTGTTCAAATTAGTCTGTCAACCAAGGGTCAATTGACAAAATTTCTTGCATAAAAATCCTACTTTAACAGAGGTTATCATGTTCTGGTCCTTTAAAAGACCATCCACCACAAAAACTAGCATTTTGTTGTTCATAAAAGTTTAAAACAATTGTAAGCATTTTTTGCATTCGTTAAGTCATGTTCATAAATCATGATGGTGCACTAACAAGAATCTACATTGGCTACCATTTGACATAACCCATGCAAAGACGTTCTCCAGGTCTAAACTATGCTCTGGAATAGGAAACGAAGTATCCATCAAATACCCATGCCACAGTAAAGGCCTCACCAAGATCTAGCTAACTTCTGAAACAAAAATCAAGCTTCTATCAACAATTGATATTGCTTCAACAGCTAAACGAATTATCTATGTTTTGGCCTTCTGCTTTCTTGGATTATTATTAAATGAATATTCCATAAACATTGATCTGGAACAACAAACGAAGTAGCCATCACATACACATGTCACTTTAACGGCCTCACCAAGATCTAGCTAACTTATGAAACAAAATTCAAGCATCTATGAGTAATTGAATTCCAACAAAATTCCTATAAAATTTAAAAAACAATTTCAACTAAAAATAAAACACCATAAATTCTAACAAAATTCCTATAAAATTAAAAAAATAATTTCAACTAAAAAATAATTTATATTGTAAATTTTTTAACTTCAAGAAACTTCCACACCCTTTTTAACATCCATTCAACAAATTTTGTCACTTGCATAATTGCATTAATATGTCATCATAGTTCAAACAATGGACATTTCCAACTCGCACCAATGAAGCGATGGTGTCTTACTCAGACTAATTTTCAATAGCTTGTTGAAGTTGATATGATGATGTCTTATTCAAACGAATTTTCAAAAGCGTGTGGAGGTTGATGTTGATATTCTTGGAAAACCAATGTAGATATCGTTGTATATATACAATATGAAAACATTGGCATAGATGAAGACATTGTTGGTTTGTTTAGATGAAACAATGAAAATCATTATTTTTACAAAAATTACATTTAAGTTGATGTTTAAGGCATTTTATTTAAAAGTACTTTGATGTTTTTTTTTATAAATTTTTATATTATTATTTAAATATTAATAATATGTAACTTTGTAAAATTGATTGCATACATTGGCATTGGTCTTAACTATTATATACATTTTTAAAACAATGTGATTATACTTAAATTTATACAAGATTTTATTTATGTTGGTACATTTTAATTTTGTATACATGTTTAAACCAATGTGATTATTTATACAAGATTTTATTTATGTTGGTTTTTTTTGTTAATTTAATACACATCTTTAAAACAATGTGATTATACCTAAATTTATATAAGATTGTTTTTATAGATTGTCACATTATTAATATTTGTTACTTATATGTGACTTTGTAAAATGTATTACATACATTGGCATTTGTCTCAACTATCATATACATTTTAATTTTATATACATTTTTAAAATAATGGGATTATACCTAAATTTATACATATTTTTTTGTTTTTGGACTTTAAATAACATCACGCTTCGTTAATATATTTTTAATCCTTATTAGGTTAAGTATTATAGTTTTCACGTGTTTTGACTTTTTTTGAGTGCATTTAATTTTGTATATGTTTTTCATGGTTTTTTAAAAATAGTTATTTATTTTAATTTCAAATTGTGTTTTTTATTTTTTTAATTTATAGTTTTTTATTGTCTTAGAGAATAATTATGAGATTTAATATCCTGGTGGAAGACTTTTGATTTTTTCTGTGTGCATTTAATTTTGTATATGTTTTTCATGGTTTTTTAAAAATAGTTATTTATTTTAATTGCAAACTGTGTTTTTAATTTTTTTAATTTATAGTTTTTTATTGGCTTAGAGAATAATTATGAGATTTAATATCCTGGTGGAAGACTGTATGTTTGAAGTATTTATTGAAGTCCAAAAACTATTTAAAAAACTAAAGTTAAATAACTATAATTACAATGCTTCCACTTATTAATGGGTTTGACGTCCCATATTAAATGCTTATTAATTTGTTTGACCTGAAAGTCAGATCACACTTGTCATGACCTCCCGTTTGTGCATTTCATCGCTACCTCTCACCACTATCCCTGGATCCTCAAACATATTATAACCTGTAACTTCCTCCTCTAAGTGCCATCACTTCATCATAGTATTTGTTTCCAATAGCATGGGCATTTTCTTATATAAATGAATCCAACGAACCAATAAATTGAACAGTAACACAAGACTAAATATTTCAAGCCAATATATATTCAGGATCATTTGAAGTGAGAGATGTATATTACACCACTTTAACAACTACTATAGCATTGGGATCTGAAGATGGATTTGTTGGGAAAGAGTTTTTTTAGATGGATCATTAGAATCTTATGCATTGGTAGCTATATGTTGGTGACTATTTGAAGTTAGATCTCTCCATGGATGGAGCATTTGTAGTTTCAACTTTCACTAACAATTTGTACTACTTCATTAACTGTAGTAGGTAGCATGAGTTGTGGATGCTTCTCAAGAATAAGCTTCTCCTAGTAGTGATTTTAGTATAGTTCATGATAAGTATAGATTTTTATTTACAAATATGCTCTTATGTTAGACAAAGACATTGTGTTCCCCCAAAAGTAGCAAATTGCCTTCTTCCTTACCATACGGAGATTTTCTTGGCTAGGAATGTTTCCAACTAGTATACATCCCATATACTTCTTATGAGTCATCACTAAGGGAATCCTTAGATGAAGTGACCCTGGGATGGAATTACATAGAATTAGTCATCAAATGATGCTAAAGGAGAGCACCTTACATGAATCAAAGGTGGCATAGGCCCTTTATTTCTTCCCCTAAATTTTATTTACCTGATCTAGCTCTACTTTTGAGGGTGTGGGTTATCATAGTGGTGGGATTTGTGAGCAATGACAATTTGATTACCGATGTGACGTTGATTTATTTTCTACTATTTATCCCACCCATAACTCAAGGCATTTAGACCTTGGAGAGAAAAACAACATCAACCTGAACTATAGCTTGGGTTCAATAATATATTTTTAGTCCATTATCTAACATGAGGCATAGTTAACACTGAGATAATGGGGGAAATACCCTATATCTATTCATCCATTCCCCTCATTTGATTCTGGGGAATGCACGCCCCTTGGATAAGGACCTATAGGTTGAAAACATAAATTGAAATCCAAAATATTTATCTTTACATTCTCATCTATGCATTCTAAATTTAACTAGTGTGAACATCATATAATACAACTATGGGTGTAGTTCCTACCCGTATTACATAAATTTCAATGGTGCGTTGAATCCCAATCACCTTGAAAATATCATGTAGGTATAAGGATTAGGATAGAGGTCATTTTGGAGAAGAAAAAATGGAAACTCAATATCATTCAGTGATCTCTAGCCTAGAATGACCCTAAAATATTTTCTCTATTTATCCCCCACTAATTGGAGTAGGTGTTACATTTTCATCACCTACAAGAATAGATGTTGTATTCTCTTCACCAATTGGATCATGTATTTCATTATCACTACCAAGAGGGATGAGTGTTACATTATCTCTACAAATTGGACCATGTTTTGCAATTTCACCACCCACTTGCACACATGTTGCATTTTCACTACTCTCTAGAGCTGAGATTGCAATTTCAAGGCCAATTGAAACACCTGTTGCCTTTTCACAATAAATTGGAACATTTTCTCATGCATTCTATAAGCATTTAAAATAGAGAAAGATGCAACGAAAACATCAGTTGTGTCCATTATTGTTGACGTTGGACTCCTACTCATTGCATAATAACTCCTCATAAGAGACACTATTTGATATTAGACTTCTAGACAAACAAGGGATATAGCTGCAAAGAATCTAGTCCCTGCCGTGTTTAATAAAATATAAATTAACATGGAGATGTGCATCAACTCTCTTCAAAATCACATCTATATATTTTACTAGTGATTAGATTTCAAGTTTTAGCATTTAGTCAATTATTATCACTTAATTTAACTAGACTTAAATTGAATCAACTCTTTGTTATGTGAATCACAATCATTAAATATATATTACTCTTATAATTAATAGATGATGGTTTCGATGCATCCCTGGGCTCGAGAAATCTGCATCACCCAAACAAAAAAAAATTAATATTTCTATTATGAAAATAGGAATCAAGCATCATTCAGTAATTGATCTTGCTCCAACTGCTAAACAAATCATCTAGCTAATCACATAAATGAATTCAGTGTCATGACTGGGGATTCCTTTTCATATTTGATTGCTTGCTACATTTATGGAATGTTCATTTACTAATAAGCCAAGAAAGCAGAAGGCCAAAACATCCCCTTGAGTGAGATTTCAATCTTACACTGACATAACTTCTATTTCCAAACATTCAAGTTGTCATTTAACAAAACATAAGATCATATATATGTACAATAAATTTTAGAACATCTATATGTTCTTGGAATTTCTGATTGACGTGTTTTTGCAGGCAGTGTATTACTCTATTCAGGATCGACTTTTGCGTTTTCTTACAGGTTGATATTTGTCACAAAGAATTGTATGCTATGAAGGTTCAATATATTTCATGATGTACAGGTTTGATTCTGCAACAAAACAATCAAAATCAATGGAACAAATTTGACTAATTTCTTGGGTAAATTTGACAAGTAGCATATTTTATATTCTAGGACTTTAGTGACAACAACAACTAGTTATTATGCACATTGAAAATATTGGTACAGCCAAGACAATACATTTGTGTGTTTTTTTCCTTTAGCATGTGTATTATCAGAATAAAA
>SNQJ01S0052194.1:0-10365 GCA_010110895.2 Picea sitchensis | reverse complement strand
ATCAAGGTTGGATGAGTTTGATGATGTGTGCAGGCATATTTGAAGTTTTCAAGAAAGTCAAAATTCACCACCTATCCTCAAATTCGAATTACATATTCAAACTTGAAGATTTGAAAGAGATTTGAAGTTAAGCTCAAGGAGAAGATCATGGAAGATTTGGTTGGCATATATTATATAAGATATGTGAGAGATGTGTGGAGGATTTGAAGGGATCATATCTTGTAATAATGGGAAAGTAGTTGAGAGTGGTTGAGAGAATAGTGGATTTGTAATTATGACAGTCTTATCTTATCTTCAAGACTCTCATGTATAAAAGAGAGTGTTCTCTCTTCATTTGGACTTAGAGATGAGAGATTAGACTGAGATTAGCTTGAAGTCTTAGAAGGGGATTCTTAGCTTTGATTTGTATTATTTCATTTTTCATGCTTTCATGATTTTTCATTTGATTCATGTAATTTAATTTGAGATAGCATTATTGTGTGAGCTCACATATGTGTTTTTTCATTCAACTCTTCACTAGTTAGTCTTTCAATGCTTTCCTAGATTAATTTCATTTCAGAAATTTAGATTAGATTACTTCTACTTCAGTCCTGCATATATAGTGCATGTTCTTTGTAAGCTTACGAACCTTGGATTGACAAATTAAATAGCTGGGCAAATACTACATCAGAAATAAATGACAATATTTCCGCCTAACAACAACATGTGTGTCCTACAATTATTTTCCAAAGTATAGGTATTTCTTCTCCCATCATGAATGAAATTCCTGTCATACTTCCATTGTCTTCCCAACAAAACATGACATACATACATGGGAATCACATCGCACAGGATTTCATCTCTATATCCACCTATCCTAAATTCAACCATGCATTGTTTAGTTATTGTTACCTGGTGACCTTTCTGCAACCATGAGACTTTGTACGGCGTTGGATGTGCAGTCATATCCAGCTCCAATTTCTCCACCATATCTGTGGATACTAAGTTTTCATTACTCCCACTGTCAATTATTACCTTGCAAACTCTATCCTTCATTTTGTAGGTTGTCCTGAACAAACTGTTCCTCTGCACTGGTTTTTCAATATCTGGCTCTTGCTTCAAAAGAACCTTATTCATCATCAAGTACTTCCCATCCTCTGCACCTTCTTCCTTGACATCTCTCTTCTGCGCTTCCAAAATGTGAGCTTCTCCTCCTTCTTTCTTTCTCTCAGGACAATCCCAGGACATGTGCCTTGTTTTTCCACAGCTGTAACATCTTACTTCTCCTCCTCTACCTCTTCCTCTTCCTTTGGGAAAAGAGCTTCTACCACCACTCTACATTCCTTGGGAACTCCCTCTTCTCTCAGAGTGACTATGTGTTTTCTCCACCTCGCCTTTGGGATTTGGTATCTTTTCATGGGAAACTCCTTTCTCTATATTCAAGCTTCTACCTTTGTTTTGTTGACTCTACTTCCTAGCCAACTTCTCTTCTTATTTTAGCACAATATGATACGCATCCTCTATTGTTCTAACTGTCTCCATGCTAATTTAGTCCTGTATATCATATCTCAGGCCGTTGATGTACCTAGAAACTTTTTCTTCATCTCTCTCTCTCTGTCCAGCCCTGATGTTCATTCTGTAGAGATCCTATGTGTATTCCTTCACATACATTTCCTTCTATCTCAGGTTCTACATCCTCCTGAAAATATTTATCTAGTAATATTTGGGTATGAATTTATCCTTTAGCTTGGCTACCATTCGATCCCATCTCTTAATATTTTGTTTTCCCTTGCTTCTTTTGTCGGCCTGCAGTTCATCCCACCATAATGTTGCATGTCTCACCTTTTTCTCCTGCTCGACATCTTCATAGTAGAAATACTTGTGCATTTCTCATATCCAATCAAGAAACTCTTTTGTGTCTAAATTACATTCATCCATTGGGATGTCAATCTTCGATCTGGCTCCCAACTGGATAATTGCTTTCAACAAGTGTTCATCTGCAGCATCCTCGGCTACAACTTCGTCAACTTCTATTTCTTCATTTTTTGCATCACTGACATCTCCAACATCAGGTTCTCTCCTTTGTGTTGTTTCCATGGAATCCAACCTTGCTTTGAGTTCTGTCATCTCTCTTTCCATAGCTCTATTTTCTATAGGCGGCTCATCACGTCTCCTAGGCAGCATTGTAATGATGTCCCTAATACCACTCACTGATACCAGTTTGCTCCTCTGTCTCCTTCTTCTACAGAAATCAATTATGTGATAGCTTTGATACCACTCTGACGCAAACCCCCTTCTCCACTAAGGGCTACTCGACCTCCCAGTCTTGCATCGTTCAAGATATTGAGTCGAATCGACTCTTCAGGTACTTGTGGGTACCCAAAATTAGTATACACAAGCCCCTCTTCTCCTAAGTGACCACAGACTATTATAGTGGGTCAATCCATTCACAATTTCGAGCTTCGGGGATACCCTGATTTCTGTCCTCAACACTTTCCAAAGTGTTCTCCTTTGAAATCTGTACCTCGTTCCACATTTCTTCTTTGATTAGACGGTCTGACAATGCTTCAGGCTTCGTGACTTCATGAACTTCCCGTTCACCTTGCACAAAAACCTTCGAGTGTTCGAATTTCAGACCTCCTAATTCGTTTCCACGTTCCTTCCTCGCATCCAATGATGGTGATTACTTCACAACTTCATGAGTTCGCAACTTTGTTTTCACAACACCTTCAAACTTCCTAAACCATTAAGTGCCAAAACACCTTACATATAACCTCTGCGTAGTTCTCCCAGATCTAACGGTCTAGAATAATTCACCCTCCTCCAGAATGGATATGGTTCATGGATTTTGTGAAACCTTGAGGATTCACCCCCTTGAATATTTCTCATCGTTCTCCCTCCTGATATTGTCTTCCTTGGCTTTCTTCATCTGTCAAAACGCTTTCTTCAACACTTAGTGTAAATCTTGACCTTTGCACGTCTTGCAACAAGTTCTCTTCCACAACTCAACTTCTCTTTGTGGATGATTTTGCACTCTTTTCGACTGTTCTTCAACCACTTCTCTGCAACCATGCTACCCCTCCTGATATTACGAGTTTGAGACTTTGTCACGCACTCCTTGCAGATGCATATGCATTCCTTGCATACATAAGTTTCACATTACCTCTTCTGAGCTTCGATTCGAGACTCTGTCACGCACTCCTTGCGGACGCATATGCACTCCTTGCATACATAAGTTTCACTCTACCTCTTCTGTGATTCAAGTCGAGACAGACTCGGTCATGCACACCTTGCACTCACTCAAAGAAGAGAAAACAATTGAAACTTATTCAATCTTCACAATGAATCATACATTCAACCATTTAAATGAATTCATAAACCACAAGAACCATAAATAAAAAAGAATTTCAAATAAACAGAAAGTCTACCATTCATTCATCTAGATAGATGCATCAACATCATACATTTGTGACAATGTTCCTCTTTTAGATTAATTCAACTGAAAATTACATATATTCATACACTACTTCCTGATAGCTCCCGACTCTCTTCTACAATGGAAACCTATACAATAGATTCAATAGCCCCTTAACTATCCTCTAGCAGCAACCCTCTCTTGGAAACAATACAAATCTTTATACAAGAGGTGCTCTTCGAGTCTTTCCCTCCAACTACTCTATGTTATTCTATCTAAATAAAATCTTTCAACTACTTAACATATATTACAATAAATATTCGAGTCAGATAAATAAGAGAAATATTCAAGTCAGACAAATAAGAGAGAAAGCTCCAGATATGTATTGCAATCTTAGGCATTAAGACAAAATACATTCAACCATCAATCTTATGCAATGAATTAGCCTCCAAGCATTAAAGATGTTCATAAATAAAAATCTTCCTCAGATATTACATTAATACACTAACTTTGGAATTCAAAATATGCACTAGTGCACCCAGATGTCCTCCACACATGCTTTGTTGGTGATGCTCCTACATTAGATATGTATGAAGATGTATGCAAAGGGAAAAACTAAAGTTTGGACAAAGTGAAAGATTGTAGGTTGATTTGACAGAGGAAGCAAAGGCTTAGAGTTCATAAAGGTGAAAACCCTAGCTCTTAGAAGGTGTACACAGGTTGTAGTATAGAAAGGTCGCATACATACGTAGGTTGTAGTATAGACAGGGAACGTACATATGTGAGTTGCAACACAAACAGGTTGCGTACCTAATTGGTTTCTTTGGTGCAAGAAGGTTAAAGGTAGAGGTTGATTACAGGATATTGGTACATGTTGGTTACAAGTGGTTGGCATAGATTGGTACATGTTTACAGTGATATATCTCACAGTGACAGTGTGGCAGTGGTCTTATCATATATTTCATATTTAACTTCAGGGTGGAAAGATGGGGAAATGATAGGTGGTTGTAGCCAGAGAACATAGGAGTTTGTAACCATAGGATTGGGGAATTGGAGATTCCCTTAGGTTGTAGACCAAAATACAAGGGATTGGAGTCTCCTTCCTGTTGTACCTCGAAAAAAAAATGAAGTTCGTGCTTCCAATGAATGTAATTCTTAAAGACATATAAGAAAAAAGAATATGTGGTTTTCTCCAGCAATGGGTTTCCACGTAAAATACTGGTGTATTGTGTATGTGTGTGATTGCTCATTGTTCATGGTTTATTTATTCTGCACATGATTGAATGATATTGGTAAATTGATCATAAAGACAAACAACACTTATATATTATGGTTAAAACGGATTAAAAATATCTATTACTGATTCACCCCCCTCTCAGTAATCCAGCAATTGGTATCAGAGCATGTCCTTCAAGAAATGGTTTAACCACTAGAAGGAGATCATGGATCACGCTAGAGTTGGGGTACCATAGTTTAATGATGAGAAGTATTCACTATGGAGCAATAAAATATATAAATACATACAAGAATAGGGATTTGATGTTTGGAAATCAATGGTGGATGGATACAAATCACCAACTACTCCTCCAACAGATAAGGATGGAAAGAAACTCATAGAAAATAATTCAATATCCCATAACTCTATTCAGAATTGTGTAGATGAATCAATATTTACAAAACTTATGCACTTTGAATCCACCAAATAGATATGGGTCAAACTAAATACTATCTACGAAGGATATGAAAAGGTTAAGGAAGCCAAACTTCAAATTTTCAGAGAAAAGTTCGAACAATTGAATATGAATGGAGATGAAAACATAGGATACTACTTTCTATGCATCGATGAGGTAGTAAATGACATAAAATGCTTGGGATATGAGATCAAGGAAATGCTCATTGTTAAAAAGGCATTAATATCTCTACAAATGAGATTTGATTCAAATATCTCAGCCATAGATGAAAGAGTGGATCTAGATACAATGACAGTGGATGGACTACATGGGATACTTGTTACAGAGAAATCCCCTTGTGGACAAGTGGATTCTGTCTTGGGCTCTAGACTCCTAAGACCAAGACAAAAAGGGTGCTAACGTTGGTCACTAACATCCTTTTAAATCTAGCCAAACTAATGTATAAAGAAGAGGAAGAAAGGTGTACTATTTTAATGATGTTCTTCCTTGCACAGTCCGAGTTGATATTTGATCCCCAAGCTTCTCGATACATCCTGCAAGCCAAACAAAGATAGAACAAGCTTCCCATTCTACTAAGATTATCTTGAAACCAAATCTATCTAATAGAGACAAGTTTATGTAGAATAAACACAACCTTGAAAGAAATAGGCCAAACACATATTTATATTGATGAGAACAATAGAGAATACTTATAGGCCTTTGATGAAGTTGGATCAGCCTCTCCTAGCTCTCCTTGTCCAACCCTTTGCTCAAGTAATCCACACACAAACTGATTATTCTTCAATGATATGTCCCTTATGATATCATAAGTTTGATGCCTTCAATGTCTCCCTTCCTTATGATATCATAAGTTAGTTATCTCTCAATATCCCCCTTTTTCACCATGAGGATGCCTCCTTATATAGGCTTGGAGAGGGCTAACCATCTTAGAGATTCTTGGGATAGGTTGAGGATATTTCTCCTTCAGTTATGGATTCTCCCTAATATCAAGCCTTGACCTCAGATCCAAATCCAACCAACTTCAGAGATGAAGAGGATTTTTCCCTAATTTTCCTCAACAGCCCAATATTTTCTCAAAAAGGCCAATGCTCCCTCAAAAGGGTGCATAGAGCATTGGAACGCTCCCCAAAAGGAGGGTAGGGAGCGCTATCACTCCCTGACAGTGGCTAGGGTAGCGTTGTGTTCCAAAAATCATTTTTAAGTGGTTTTTTCCATGGTGAAAGCTTTGTACTCTTAATCAAATGTTTTCTCCTTCTTAAACTAGTCTTTGAAGGTGTCTTTAGTGTCCCTGTGATGTCATTAGATACATGACATAGGCAATATGAAAGTGTGATGTTTGCGACACTTGCGACAACTTGCGGCCAAAATGAGACACTTGCAACACTGGTAATGACGACAATAGGTTATCATTAGAGTGAGTAATTTTGATGTGTAACAGATTTCCCCCTAAAGTGAGAAGTTAGAAGATGGAAACTGATGACTGTAGTACTTTGTAGACTAGTTTCAAAAAGGGTATGGACTCGGAGAACCTGGTAGAAGTTGCACACAACCATCAAAAAAATATTATGATATGTTTCAAACCTAAGGCAAGCATAGCTATGCTTGGGTGATAAAGACTTGCAAGCTACGACTGCCATAAAATACACTGTGGATCCATAATTGTATTAACAAAAAGGTATATCCACCCAAAATACAATGTGGATCTATAATTCCATGATATGAACTGATCGTATCCATGAAAAATACACAGTGGATCTACGATTCGACAAGACATAGCCACAAACCAATACAAAGTGGATCTATGTCATAGTATATGTGTCAATGTTCAAGAGAAACTTCGTTGCAACCTAAGAAAAGTATATATTAGAGTGATCACTCAACCCAGGGTCTTCTTACCGATCCCAATGTGGTACGAATCTAACCATGTGAAAATATGTCTTGATGTCGAACATGGAAGAGACCACTTGATTACTGGTCAGTGAGGTAAACCGTTAACAAGTGCGAGGGAAATCACCATTGATGTCAATGATTCCCAAGGTACCCTAGTACATTTCAGCAAATGTGAATAGATGAGATGAAGTCAAACATTCATGGAATCACTTGATCAGGGGTCAATGATGTAAACTCACTGTCAGAAGTGAGGAGGACTACCATTGAGGCATGCAAGTCCCAAGGTACTAACTGGTTTCTAAGTCTAGTTCCTAGATAATGTGTTGAGGTCGACACGAATAGACTCATCACAGGAGGGCCTTGATGTATCCTCCATCAAAGACATGAAACTGACACAGAGATGTAAATTGGTGGATCAAATGAACATGGACTGACACAGGTATTGAAATAGGAAATTTGTGATGGTTGACTCTCGAGGAAGATACTTCCCTTGAACACCGAGGCACAACAGCAGAAACATGACATGGACCAAAACATGATGATGCGATGGATACTGTGAATTTGTTTGGATGACCTAAAGGAGTAAGAAAACTTAGAGGATTGGTTCATTGCAGAGGTTCAATGGACTTAAAATGCATGAAAAGACAAAGTGTCGTGTTCAAGGGCGACCGTAAGAGTGACTTGTAATGTTTTCAAAAAATACTTGGCTTTCTTCCTTCAATTTTCCCCCCCATCCAAATAGACAAGTACCTCTTTTTTATCTGATGAGATCGAGGAGGATAACACATGCTTGATATAACTCACCTTCGGTAAGTCCCTCTTCCTTTGTTTAAGAAACTGGAAGAAGTAAGGGTTCGGTCCCATATGGGCCCTTCAATGTATGATTTTTTTAACAAGTCCAGAGAAGGTAAACTTGGTGATTTTTCATGTTTAGAGAGTCTGAAAAGAACTTAAAGACGACTCCAGGGTTGTCCTTTTTCATAATTTTAGTCTCGCGATGTCGAAAAAGAGATAAATTATCACTCGAAAGATGCCCTTTCAAAACTTTTAGCAAGTGGGAAAGGAAGCAAGATCACTCGGAAACATTTTCATGTTTAGAGAGTCTAAAAAGAGATTAAAGACGACTCCAGGGTGTTCCTTTTTTGTGTATCCATGTGATTCCAAAAAAGAGATAAAAGTCTACTCAGTTACATTCTCATGTATTTTCGAGCACGAGAAAGAACAAAGAATAAGCTCAATATTGGTTTCATTTTTACACAAGCTTGAAACAAAATTAAACGTATGTTTGTAAATTACCAACGTAATTTCCAAAGGTAGGGAGACCTATGGATGGTTGGTACTCTGCCCCCAGCTTGAAAATCTAGTGGATTAACTCCAGAATGATAATCAAAGGCTGGAGACATGCACCCCCAAGCCTCAATTCATTCACCGACTTTGAGGTTGTCACCAATTTCTGTACTAGATGCAGAAAAAGGATACAGGTGGATGAAATGAAGGTTTAAATACAAGACCTAATGAAAGACTCGACTCGACATCTACGAGATCTAGATAAAGACTCAACCTGATAGGAGAGGCAACTGTTTCATTTTTTAATGAGATTAACACAGGAAAATAAATATGCTCAAGGTTCCAGGTTCAATCCCTAGATCTCTATTTCATTTTTTAACGAGCTTGCTACAGAGAGGAAAACTATGACCATGTTTTCTATTTCATTTTTTAACGAGCTTTCCACATAGAAGAGAAACTATGCTCATGACATTTTATTGATCTTGGCTTCCAAGAGGATAATTCTCTGGAAGGACACCATGTCAGGGGACAAAACTCGGTCATGGCTTCCAAGAGATCTTCATTGGATGGAAGAAAATCACTCTAGAAGGAACTCATGTCGAGGTCTGGGATAGGGGTAAGGAGATCAAGCTCCAATATCCCTACCGAAGATATCACCATGTCAATGACCGGATCTAAGTCATATTTATGGGCAGCTGAAGGCATGGGAGATAACACCACATAATTGACCTGTGGCAGGGGCGATACTGTTTGCATATAAGAACCATTTAGGGAGGTCATTGGGTTGATGGTCAAGTCAGGCCCAACGAACGAAAGTTGATCAATAGTCACCATTCTTCCATCATGGGGGAAATATATCACATGAAAGAGAGTGGACATAATATCTTTCATGGCATAGACTGTTGGACACACCTACCACACTTAGAGGGGGGATGAATGAGTGTGGGGCTCTTTTTTCCAAAACTTCCCTCCTACACAAAAACTCATCAATTAGCATTCAACATTTATTCATTACCAATTGTTTTCATTTATAACCAGTTAGATGTGAGCACATATCAACAACATATATCAGTAATATATCATCAACAAGTCATCACCACAATGAACACAAAGAACACAAGATGTATGTACAATTTTCTTTTTATTACGGAGTACAATCCTTGGGGTTTATCAGCAACAACTGAATAGAGTACAACTCTGCAATATCACCAGATCTATATGCAAGACTCAACTTGCATTTTCAACACCAACTGATATGAGGCAGCAATCCTCAACAGATATCAATTTGTACCATAAACAAGAGCATCAACCATGCACCAACCTGTGCCAAACAACCTGCAATCAACTTGTACAAGAAACAAGTGCATCCAACCATGTACCAAGTATATACCAATCCTGTGTCAACTACTCATCAAAAATTATATGTACCAACATCATCAACTATACACCTCATGTATGTGCCAACTCATCAACTGCTTGTCTCAACCATGACTAGTTTTGGATTAGTCAACAACCCTAACTTGAAATAATCATAACTTTGTATCTATACTAAATAAAGATCTGAAACTGATACACAATTTTCTTCAGTGTTTTTTATGCAATTTCTCCAAGTGGCACTATTTGGAACCTCTCATAAAAGGTGTTATAGCAAAAATGACAAACCTTGCTGAATTTTGTCTTATTCTAGAGAGCGAACTTGTAGAGCATGCCCCGCACAAATATTTGATGAAATGATATGAAACTATTACATATAATACTATAGAATTTACCCTAACCAACACATTTGGTATCACTGAATTTGGATCTGTTATGAATAATTTATGACATTTTTACCCGAAACACCTGATTTTGACTAGTTTCAGGACTAGCCACAAACCCTATTTTCCACGGAGTGTAACTCCCAAAATGAAACGACCCACAAGCTTAATTTTTAACCACAGATACTTGACTATGTTTTCTAACTTGCATAGAAATTTCAGGATCTAAATCATTATAGAAAAAAAGTTATAGCGAAAATGGTGAGATGACCTGTAAATAACATACCTTAGAAAGCACCATCAAAAGAATTTATCCTTCCTTGCATTTCGGCCTTATTTTCTTCAC
>SNQJ01S0052193.1:117385-129400 GCA_010110895.2 Picea sitchensis | reverse complement strand
TTCCTTCATCTCATTATTCCACAATTAATCATGGGTTCTCTTACTCCACAAAGCATCTTCCCGTGAGGGCTTTCACCATAAGGGGACGACTTTGGAGTTCATCCATATTTACTTCTTATCAACCATGAAAAACCAATAATGATTCATATTTACATCAAACACTATTGGGTCCATTACCCAAACCTTTGTGCTACAGATCTTTCTTCAATGGTTGACATCAATGACAACCAACCTTAATCAACACTCTAGATTCGAATTTTGTATAATGGAAATATCTGCGGAAAATTTTCTCATTTCAATTTCATTTGTATTGGACCTTCGTTGAATTTTGTTTAAATATGAATTTTATCATGTATTATATGTTGAATTTATTGATAAATCTGAAGTTACGAGTAGCATTTAGTCTATCTAATTTTGTATTTTAAATTCCAAAATTTTTGGAATTGTGGAATGCATGTTTGAAGGTTTTTGGGAGTTTTGACTTGGTTTTAAACCTAGGCATTAGCCCCTTATTCCTTAACAAGTTATGCATGTGACCATGGGATATAACCTAGAATTGGAGCTAAAGGAACTCTTCGATGCTCTCAGACTCTGGCACTCCAAAGGTTTCTTTAACTTCAACACTCATATCCATCTAGAGTGTTACCGACTGAATATGGTCATAAGCGAGGTTGACTGATAGATGTAGGTTAAACCTATACTTCCACTTACCTTTGTCAATTATTATGAACTTAATTGGATGACTAGTGGAGATTGTCCTCACATGAGAATCTATGGTGGAGATTCTACTCGAGAACTATGAGCTTCGAAATTTATTGCGACTCCAACACAACTTACCTCTGAGCTAGCGAAGGCCAAAATCCACAGATCTGACAGTCCTTGTTTAACCATCATCAACGATCATGATTTACTCTAGAGTTTGGGACTCTGGGAGTTCCTTAACCTTTAACATATATGAATCAATTCAACCCAAGTAATGAACTAACAAACTTCTGAAGGATGAAGACTCGAAGATCTAACAATCCTCATTAGATCACTAGATCCACGACTATCCTTTACTCTGGGACTTCAGAGCTTCAGGGTTTTCTTTTATTTCACAACTTTAAACTATTTTATCAGATCCCTAAACCACCCAAGGGATTGAGGACATAATGGATTACGCTCCCTTTGATCAACATTTGATTTCAACTACAAAATTTAGGACTATGGGAGTCCCTCACCTTTTTGCAATGACTCAATTTTCCCAAAGTACTGAATTACCGAACCACCAAAATAAAAAGGCTAATAGATCTAACGACTCTTGTTTGATCACTATATATATGACTATCCTTCACTTCGAGACTTCAGGTTTTTCTTAATTCTTAGCAGTTACGTCTCAAACTAGCCAAAGTATTGAATCTAGAATAACTCAAAGATCTATGACTCACTCTTATCCAACAATCTATGGATAGGATTAATTCCAAGCTTCAGAGCTTCAGGGCTCCACGCCCCAACAACTTTAATTGTTCCAAGCCGCTGAAGTGATGAAGTTTGAAGGACTAAGGATTTAGCGAGTGTGCTACTCTAGTCTGATCGAATGGTTGTGTGGATTTCAACTCCTCACGATTAGATCATGTCCGCTAATTCTTATTAAGGGATTTCACACTCTTGATTTCCCACTTGGAACTCTACATGCATTTTACCTCCTCAACTTCTCCACTTCTTGAAGTGAACTATGATACTCTCTTGTGCTACCCTCCTGAACTATGGACTTAAAGGGTTTCGTGCACAGCTCTTACGCTTACTCTGTGCAGTTTTTCATTGACTCTCCTGAACTTCTGTATTTCAAAATATCAAGGCATTCATACATCCTGAGTGGGATCTGTAACCACCTTGCAATTTTTTTCGTGAACTTAGACTTTCAAAAGTTCTATATGTGCACTCCTTTCCATTGACCATGTGCACACTTTGCATTGTGACTCCCAAAAGAGAAACTTAGGAACTTAAAACAAAAATTGTAAAATCCTTCTCAGAAATAGATATCACCCAGATGCAGTTTTGCATCATCGCAGTATATTTTATGTAATGTTCCTGACTTGGATAGTCTAGGAAATGCTACTAATATGTGTGTAGGATCAAATATTTACAACATATAAATGATCATACAAATAATAAACGCGACAAAGGACTGCAAAGTTTGTATTATGATATCTCTGTGGATTACAAAATGGCCGAATGCAGTTGAATAAACTGACAATACTCGACTAGATCAACAGATAAAGGATCTTAGCCAAAATACAAATAAGCAACTATGGATGAATAAAATAACAACACTCGGCTAGATCAGAAGACAAAAGGATCTTAGCCGGAATACAAATAAGAAACTAAAAGATAATACTCAAAATATGGGAGTACTACAGAATCAATGAAGAATGATGGAAGACCTAGATGATCTTCCCGGTGACTAGGGTGTGTCTTTCAACACCGAAATCAACCAACTCATGTCTTCCTCCTGGAATACACTGAACTATCTCTCCTGAGATGTGCCTCTTCTCCTCAATGAAAAGTCATAATCTGCATAATGATGAATTAGGTCGCTAACACTTCCTTTATAGCTTTCCAAAACCCTAAATCATGTTGAAACCCTAATTCACTATTGACTTCCAAAACCCTAAATCACTGTTGAAACCCTAATTCACTATTGACTTCTATTTTTAGCTCATAATGGATTAAAATCACTTTTAACCCTTTTTAGCTCAATGTCACTTTCTGAATATAATACCTGTGATTGGAGTGACCTCTAGTAACCCTATTTACCCCTCTTTGGCCTTGGATATAGTCTAACGGGGTGGTTTAGACCATTAAGCCTCCTCTCTAGAGCTCCTATTTGGAAAGGGACATTACAATCCTCCCTTCCTGAAATTGCTTGTCCTCAAGCAATACCAGTTCAGGGTGTTGCAACACCTGCTCACTCTCCCAAGTAGTGTCCTCTACTCGAAGCCCTCTCCATATGATAAAACACTCTATGATGACCCTTCTCCTCAGTTTCCTCTCCTGGAACTCCAAAACCTCCTCCAGAACTAAATCCAACTGTCCCTCATCATCCAATGGGGGAAGCTCCTCTGATGTGCTAATGAATTGTCCCACTACCTTTTTGAGGCAAGACAAATGGAACATGCTATGAATCTTTATCCCCTCTGGAAGCTCTAGCTCGTAAGCAACCTCGCCTACTCGGTGCATGATCCTGTAAGGACCATAAAATATGGGCTTGAGATTCTCGACCCCACTCTTCTTCAGAGATGACTATCTGTAGGGTTGGACTCTCAAGAAAGCAAAATCTCCAACCTCAAAGCTATGCTCTATACTCTGCATGTCCGCACTTATCTTCTATTAGTTTTTCATCGTCTGCAGGTTCTCTTTCAACAACTTGAGAATATACCGACTCTCTTTGATCCAATCCTTGGCCTTGGGAACTTTTCTCTCCCCGAAGACCAAGTCTACCAAAGTGGGAGCATCATATCTGAATAATGCTCAGAAGGGTGTTATACCAATGGACATGTGGAAGGTGGTGTTGTAGAAATGTTCTCATAAATGTAACCACTTTACCCATGTTCTATGATTTCCTCCTACATAGTTCCTCAAATACCCTTCAACCCACTTGTTGACAATATCAGTCTGCCCATCTTTCTAAGGGTGATAGCTGGTGCTAGGTGTCAACTCTGTCCCCACCAACCGAAACAACTCTCTCCAAAATGTCCCTATGAACCGACTATCCCTGTCACTGACGATGTTCTTTGGAAACCCATGAAGTCTAAAGATCTCCTTGAAGAAAAGATTGGCTACCTGAATTACATTGTACTCTGTCGGTATGGAATAGAAGTGAGAAAACTTGGTCAATCTGTCGACCACTACATAGATACATTCGTTACCCTAGACCTTAGGTAGACCTGTGATGAATTCCATAGATATACTCTCCCATTTCTGCTCTGGAATGGGGCGTGGCTGAAGTAGCCTTGCTGGAAGAGCATGCTCTAACATTTTTTGCTGGAAAGTCACACACTCACTGACGTGTATTATAACATCTTGTTTGAGGCCTTTCCATGAGAACCTCTCTCTAATCTGTCTGTAGGTTTTGAAAAAACCCTGATGGCCTACTAGCAATGAATCATGAACTGCGGTGAGGATCTTCTTCTTAAGCCCTGAATCTGGCACCAAGTAGACTCTATCCTTTTAAAATATGACATTGTCAATGACCCTATACCATTCATCCTCTATCTTCCCATCCATCACCTCACAAGCGAACTTGCTCTTGGAATATTCCACTAACAAGTGGGATTTCCAATCTACTGAAATATCCATCAAAGAACATGACGCAGGTCTCCATGATCATGCATCGGCCACAATGTTCTTCTTCCATTTGAAATACTCTATGTCAAAGTCGAATGCATATACCTTCATCACCCTTTTCTATTGGCGCTCACTGAGGTCCTTCTGCTCAAGGAAATACTTCAAACTGTTGTGATCGGTCTTGACCACGAATTTGCTACCCACCAAATATTGTTTGAACTTGGTCAAGGCATGCATGATTTCCAACATTTCCTTGTCATAAATGGAGTACAACCTATCAGGTTGACTAATATTCTGGCTTTCGAATACAATGGGGTGTCCTCCCTGCATCAAAACTGCACCGATCCCTTCGTCGGATGCGTCACACTCTAGTACAAATGGCAAGGTGAAGTCTGGTAGTGCCAACACTGGACAAGTGCCCATGACTTCCTTCATGTGATCAAAGGATTCCTATGATTTCTTAGTGCATATGAAGGCCCCATGCTTTGTAAGATCTATCAGCGGTTCTCCAAGCTCATAAAAACCCCATATGAACCGCCTATAATAGTTGCATAGCCTGAAGAAGATCCTCAATTCTGTCACGTTCTTGGACGTTGGCCAATCCAGAATGGCCCTGATCTTCTCCTGGTGCACCTGTACCCCTTGTGCACTGATGATGTGGCCTAAGTAAAGAATATCTATCATACCGAACTCACACTTGGACTCTTTTTCATATAATGATTGGGCCTCCATGATGCTCAATACCTCATCCAGGTGCCTCATATGCTCTTTCCATGACCAGCTATAGATCAAGATGTCATCGAATAAAACCAAGATTAATTTCCTTAACTGATCCCTGAATATATGGTTCATGTAAGACTAGAATGTAGTGGGTGCATTGGTTAGCCCAAATGGCATAACCAGGAACTTGAAGTGTCCAAAATGACATTGAAATGTCGTCTTCTCTATGTCCTGCTCTCGGATGCTGATCTAAATATCTAGAATGTAGATCAATTTTTGAGAAGAAAACTGCCCCATGTAGTTCATCCATCAAATCATCAATGCGTGGGATAGGGTACCGGTTCTTGATGGTTTTCTTTTTCAAGGCTCGGTAATCAATGCACATCCTCATGGTGCCATCCTTCTTTAGAACTAAGACAACTGAAGAAGAAAATAGGTTGTTGCTCGGTCTGATGTGTCCCATCGCTAACAATTCCTTGATTGCCTTCTCTATCTCATCCTTAAAACTCCTAGGATGACTATAGGGGGGGGTGATCATAGGTTTGGTCCCCTCCTCCAACTCAATGTTGTGCTCAAACCCCCTATCAGGTGGTCTCCCTAGTGGAATTTCCTCAAAGACCTATTGATGTCATCCCAATAAATTATTGATCTCTGTATGGTATTGTTGTTGACCTTCTGAATCCTTCTGAGTAGTGATCAAGCATTCTATGGCATATGATACCTCCCCATGTCTAAATATCCTCTCCATCCTCTTGGATAAAAATTTCCTGGGTGCTCCTGTCGACATACCACTTAGAACAACCTTTTTCCCATCCTGATCTCTGAATCCCATTTCCAAGGTTTGGTAGTTGGTAGTGATTTTTCTCAAGGTAATCATCCACTGAATTCCTAACACCACATCTGTGTCCAATAGGTCAACCACATAAAATGTGTCTCTCACTGTGTAGTTTCCTAACTTCATCTCTAAGTTTGGAACTCTGTATAGACACTCCACTGTGTGGCCATTTTCTACTGCAACATCAAAACCCTCAAACTCCTCTATCTGAAGTGCCCATCTCGATACTAGTGAAGCGTCGAAGAAGTTGTGGGTGGCCCCACCATCTATTAAGGAGATTGCTCATTGCCCCTGAATAATCCCTCTGATATGGAGAATATCATACCTAGGAACACCAGAAAGGGTCACTATGACGCCTCCCTTTGTTGGTTTCCTCCTATTAGCATGTTTTGGCAGGTGTGGGACTACTAGAGGATGGGCTCTTGTCAGTGTTGGTGGTATACAGGGAGGTTGCTCCTCTATTGGTGTTGGTTCCTCCTATGAACTAGTGGATCCACTGTCCTTCTC
This sequence comes from Picea sitchensis, assembly GCA_010110895.2. NCBI lineage: Eukaryota > Viridiplantae > Streptophyta > Pinopsida > Pinales > Pinaceae > Picea > Picea sitchensis. The sequence goes on along the minus strand of SNQJ01S0052193.1, from coordinate 123,012 downwards.
CTCCTCCTCATTGTTCATGTTGTCTGCTGCTACCTCAATATAATGAATCTCTCCCTTGCCCATGCACCTGTGGCCTGGGACCCAAGGATCTCTGTAGCTGAAGAAAAGCTTCTTCCTCATAAGATCTCACCTAGTCTCATCATCCAACTTCTCCTCGCCCTTCCATTTTCTTTGGAATGGCTTCCTGTCTCGATCCTTCTAGGGAACAAATGGTTTGGTGAAAGTTTTGGTCTTTGGCATTGAGTCTTCCAGATCTCGAGTGCGAAGGATGGAATCCTACAAAGTGTGAGGCCTGTATGCCTTCACCCATCCTCTCAAAGGCTATGTGATTCCTTCTATGAATTGCATGGTCAGCTTGGGCTCTGATATATCTATCACTACCACGGCTACCACTGAAACTCTATGATGAATGCCTCTGATGTGCTAGTTTGTCTCAACTGGTCTAGATACCTTAAGTGTATCTCGGGATCCTTCCTGTTAAACTTGTCCATGAGCCTATCTATAAACTCCCTATAGGAGGTGATGCGATTGTGACCCAATGTCACCAGCCCATGATACCACCACTCATGTGCCTCACCCTCCAAGTGTAAGGTCACAAAACTGATGGCCTCTATCTCGGTCATCTGGTTGATCTTGTAATATGTGTGTAGCTTCTATACCCAAGCTCTAGCGGTGTATTTGGACAATCCGTCGAAAGAAGGGATGGTGAGTTTCCCAACTTTTTGGATGAAATCGAGGTTATGCCCCTACTAGTGTTGTGGTCCTCCACTCTACATCTCTCTGGGGCGGTTCCTAAGTCTGATTCCACAGTACTAATGCGAGCTGCCTTTTGGCGACAACTCGCTCCCACCAGGACCTTCTCTATTCTCGGCCCGAAGAACTCAAAGGTTCTTTTGATCCCCTCTCGGGAATCCTTCATACCCACAATGACTCTTCCACTCGTGCGGTCCTCCTTTCCTGGGTTATCAGAGGATCGGCTCTCGCGACTTCCCGAGTTCAACAATTGAATACTAGACCCTCGGATCCCCGAGACCCAATGTCTTTGGTCAACGCTGACCTTCCCTCGGCTGATCGGGACTTCGCTTTATCGCGACTCATGAGACCAATCTCTTGACCCTTCAACTCCCGAGATCTGGTGTCCCGAGATTACCTACTACGTCACCCGACTATGACCCATACTATACATGAAATTGTCAAGACTTCGCTCCTCGTGATCTCGCGATCTCCCTTTATGAGAAGTAGGAGTTTTCCCTCGCGAACTCCCGATGTGTCCGATCCACGAGTCGAGTCTCACTCCTTGTGATCTCGATCGATGGCTTCTATCAAATCTGAGCTTTGAACTTTCTTCCGTCTACACTGTAGACTTCAAGTCCACTTTTCCTCCTTACGCAAATCCCGAATAAGAAACTTCTCTCCATGAGACCCATCCGCCAACCCGCTCGCTTCTCCTTGCAACCTGTTCGTGAATGTTCTCTCCACTGTTCTTCGACTACTTCGAAGGCCTATCTTTCCTGAGATTTCATAGCTTCTGAGCTTATTCTGGAAACTCCCTGCATGCACTCCTTGCCTATGATCGTCAACCACGTTAAGTGTTGAGGACTTCTAACCCTGCGCACTCCAACATCAACAGTCAATCGATGCCTTAGCTCGAAATCGCAACTCTGAGACCTTGTCTAGCCTGCGCACGTCTTACATGGCTCTATCTATCCAAACCAATTTCTGGGTGAACGAGAACAAGAGTTTAACTGCTAAGCCTCATCAACGCACTCTATGCGGATGAATTCAACTGCACCCCATGCAGGAATCTCTTGGCTCAAATAGAGAAACAATTAAAACTCATTTCCTCATTCTCTCAGATTTCGAACCTGCCATGAAATCACATACGCAGCATATAGAATAAAGGCATAACAAGAAGCAATTATGCAACAACATAATATCAACAACACCCAGAGAATAACCACAACCATGGAATTGAATCAAAGTCTCCCTTCTATTAATTCAATCTGTACATGGAGATTCTTCACAGTTCTCTGCTCTGCTCTTCTTGCTCCTAGTTCTAATCTCAATGCTCTGAATGCAAATGATAATGTTACAATGATACAAAGGAGCGTGTCTATATTTCGTTTGCCCTCTCGAGATCTGAAGCTATTAAATCTACAATTAATTTCTATCTAACAGCATTAAAACTAATAAATGCCTTCCTATCTACATTATAATACAAGTGCGCTTCATTACATCAGCTCATTAATGCTTGGCGCAACAATTTCTCAAAGTAAAATTCAAAAAGAAGCTTTGCTGGCTTATCTAGCTGTCTTTTCCTTGCTCTACGCGCTGGCTCGCTTGATGAGGTGTGGATGCTCCTGCATCATACTCCTCAGCTCAAAATATTTCATGGGCTCCTGTCCATGAGCTCCTGCATAGTGTGCCCATGCTTCTGTATAGCTTCCTCTGTCTCCCAGCTGGCATCCTCCACTAGGTGGTTCTTCCATTTCACCAGGTATTCAAAATACTGCTTCCTCCTGGTCTTCCTGCCTATTATTTTATCCAGTACACGTTCCATCTGCGGCTTTTCTACTGTCGGCATCTTCTTTTGCCACTGGACCACTGGTTCCTCAATTCCAGCTGCTGCTTCATCAGCCCTGTATGGGTATAAATCCGAAATATTGAATATCGGAGATATCCCGATGCCCTCTAACAACTCAAGCTCATATGCATTATCCCCGAATTTCTTGAGGACTTTGCACAGTCCGATCTTCTTCATCTTGAGCTTGTTATATGTTCCCCTCGGGAACCTTTCCTTCCTTAAATGCGCCAGAACCATGTCCCCAACTTCGAACTGAAGTTGTCTCTTTCGCTGATTGGCTCTGCGCTTATACTCTTGATTCGTCTTCTGCAGTCACTGCTTCACCTGCGTGTGAAGTTCCTGCATCGCCTCCATGAACTCTTCATCCCTCGCACTGCTAGTTTCAGCCTATTCTGACTCCCTAAGTTCAGAAACTCCTCTCGGTTGTGTCCCATACAAAATTTGAAACAGACTCTTACCTGTACTCCTATTCACCGAATCGTTGTACGCGAACTCTGCTTGTGGTAATATCTTGTCCCAACTGCTGTGATGTTCCACCACTAGGCTTCTCAACAGATTCCCCAGACTTTGGTTGACTACTTCCATCTATCCATCTGTCTGTGGATGATAAGCTGAACTAAACGCTAAGTCAGTTCCTAGCTTCTTCCATAGTGTCCTCCAAAAATGGCCTATGAATTTAGTATCCCTGTCCGAGACTATGCTTCTCGACAACCCATGCAACCTAACGATTTCTTTGAAAAACAAATTCGTGATGTGGGTCGCATCGCTGGTCTTATGACATGGTATAAAATGTTCCATCTTCGAAAACCTGTCCACCACCACAAAGATGGAATCAACTCCCCTCTGTGTTCTTGGCAAACCCAACACAAAATCCATACTGATTGCCTCCCATGGCCACTTAGGTATGGGCAATGGCTGATAGAACCCTGTGTTCTGCTTTCGGCCCTTCGCATGTTGACATATCCTGCATCTGTCAACAAATATGTTTACATCTGCTTGCATGCCCGGCCAAAAATATGATTTGCTCAGCTTGGCGAATGTCTTATCATGTCTAAAATGACCTGCTAATCCACCACTATGCTTTTCTCTCACCAAATTCTCCTTCATGGAGCAATCCGGTATGCATAATTGATTTCCCTTGAACAACAATTCTTCCTGGATTATATATTCCAGCCATGGACTCCGATCCCTGAGAACTGGGTTCTCAACTGCTTCGTATGCTTCTCCGAAATCTACATCACCTGCATACATATCTTTTAGGTTTTCAAAACCCAATGTCTTGACCCTGAATTCCTGCAGCAATAAACATTTCCTTCTCAAAGAATCAGCTACTTTGTTAGCAGTCCCCAAAATGTGCTTGATGACAAATGTGAAATTCTGCATGTATTCCACCCATTTCGCATGCTTTTGATTCAGCTTCTCCTGCTGACTTACAAACTGCAATGCATGGTTATCGCTGTACAATACGAACTCCTCGGGTATCAAATAATGCCTCCACTTCTTTAATGCCTATATGATGGCATAGAACTCTTTGTCATATGTGGAGTATTTCAGCTTGGCATCATCCAACTTCTCGCTATAATATGCAACAGGTCTGTCATCTTGACTCAGGACCCCTCCAACAGCATACCCACTGGCGTCACACTTCACCTGGAATGTCGTATGAAAGTTAGGCAACACTAGAATTGGTTGCTCTGTTATCTTTCACTTCAACAGGTTGAAGCTTCTTTCAGCCTCGGCTGTCCAATGGAAAAATTTATGCCGCTTCTTCACAATGTCCATCATCGCGGCGCTAATTCCACTAAAATTCTGAATGAATTTCCTGTAGAAACTAGCCAAACCATGAAAGCTCCTTACCTCAAAAACATTTCTCGGTGATGGCCAATTCCTGATCACCTCTACCTTCTCAGGATCCATCTTCAATTCATTTGCCGAGATTACAAAAACCAAATAAATGAGTTATGTCTGCATAAATGAGCATTTCTTCAAATTGATTAAAAACTTCTCCTGCTGCAATCTTCTGATCACAATGGATAAATGTTTCAAATGCTCGGCCTTGGTCTTGCTGAAAATCAATATATCGTCCAGATATACAACTACAAATTTGCCAATGAATTCCCTTAGGACTTCATTCATCAGCCTCATAAAAGTGCTCAACACGTTTGTCAACCCAAACGGCATGACCAGCCATTCGTACAAACCCTCGTTTGTCTTGAATGCTCTTTTCCATTCATCTCCCTCTCTCATCCGGATCTGATGATATCCGCTCTTGAGATCAATTTTTGAAAAATAATTTGCCCCACTCAGGCAATCCATCAGATCGTCCATTCTCGGCAGTGGAAATCTATATCTGATGGTGATCTTATTAATCGCTCTAGAGTCTGTACACATTCTCCAGCCTCCATCCTTTTTTGGACTCAATACTGTTGGAACAGCACACGGACTGAGACTCTCCCTGACCAGTCCTTTGTCCAGCAAGTCCTGAACCTGCCTTTTGACTTCCTCATTCTCCTGAGGTGTCAACCTGTACGTTGCCTTGTTTGGTAAACTTGCTCCAGGTATGAGATCAATATGATGACTCACACTCCGCATCGGTGGCAACGAACGAGGTAGTTCTTCCATGATGATATCAACGAACTCTCTCAACAGTTCTTGAATCTCCTCCGGTAAGTCGTCCACTCTTGTGCTTGTCAGAACAATTCTTAGTTTCCTGACCACAAAGAACTGTGGATCTTCATTCTTTTCCATCTCTGTGAGAAGCTCCTTCCCACTCATAAGAAGTATCGTGCTGCTTACTTCCGTTTTTACCTCTTTATCTTTTATCGAAAGCAATCTATGGGTTCTCCCATCTTTCTCCAAAGTGTATGTGTTCATCCTCCCATCATGAACAACATTCCTATCATACTGCGATGGTCTACCCAGCAGTATATGACATACGTCCATGGGAATAACATCACACAGAATCTCATCATGATAATTCCCGATTTTAAATTTAACTAAGCATTGTTTAGTGACACTTACCCGGTGTCCTTTCTGTAACCAC
>SNQJ01S0052193.1:105463-117335 GCA_010110895.2 Picea sitchensis | reverse complement strand
AAGCATTGTTTAGTGACACTTACCCGGTGTCCTTTCTGTAACCACGAGACTTTATATGGACTCGGGTGCTTAGTTGTCTCTAGCTCCAACTTTTCCACCATCTCAGATGAAATGAGATTATCGGTGCTTCCACTGTCAATAATGACCCTAGATTTCCTGTCCTTGGATGTGCAAGCCATTCTGAATAGCCTGCTCCTCTGCACTGAGCTTTCCACCTCTTTCTCAGGTGTCAAAAGAATCTTATGCATCCCAAGCGAACTTTCGTTGTTTGCATCTTCATTCTCGGCATCACGCCTCTACGCTTCAGTGATGTGAGTTTCACTTCTATCCATTTTCCTATCTGGACAGTCAATGGCTTTGTGTCCATCTTTTCCACATGTAAAGCATGTGACAATTCCTCCACGGCCTCTTCCTCTACCTCGGGTACGAGGAATAGCGTTGGTGTCAACATATCCACCACCCTGCTCTGCATGCTGCCTCCTCGGCTCAGCATATTGCTACCTTTGTTCAGTTTGTGGCTGCCTCTGCTGTGAGGTTCCACCTCTCTCCATCTTACCTTGAGGTCTCTTCCACTCCTCCTTGGGCTTCTGAGTTCTATCTTGGGCAACTGCCTTGTCTCGGGGCTGACTCCTGCCTCTCCCTCGCTGTCCTTGCTTGCGGCTCAGCTTCTCCTCGGATTTTAGAGCCATCTGGTACGCATCCTCAACTGTTCGGATGGTAACCATGCTCAACTCGTCCTGAATGTCATACCTCAACCCATTCATATATCTCGCCACCTTCTCATCATCACTCTCCCGATGACCAACTCTGATATTGAGCCTATAAAACTCCTCGGTGTACTCTTTCACCGTCATCATCTTCTGTCTCAGGTTCTACATCCGCCTGAACAGAGTGATCTGGTAATCCCTCGGGATGAATTTCGCCTTCATCTTGGCGATCATCCGATTCCAGTTCTTGATCTTCTGTTTTCCCTTGCAGTGCCTATCAGCCTGCAACTCATCCCACCATAAGGCTGCATGTCCTTTTAACTTTGTAACTGCATGCCTTACCTTCTTGTCCTCTTCGATATCTTCATAATCGAAGTAGGTGTTGAGTGCTCGGATCCAATCCAGCAACCCTTCTGCATTTAGACTTCCCTCATAGACGGGAATGTCCATCTTTGTCTTTGAGCTCATCCTAGCGATGGCTCTAATCAACCTCTCTATTGAGGCATCTTCTGCTGTGACTTCCTCAACATCATGTTCAACTTCCCTTTCCACCTCGGAATCACTGAACTCCCCTGCACCAGCTCCATGCCTTTGGGTGGTCTCCATCTTTTCGAGTCTCTCCCTGAGATCTCATATCTGGCGCTCCATCTCTGGGTTTCCTACCGGTCTTCCTCTTCTTTGGGCATCCCTATCTTCATGATCAGGCGATTGCCTCTCTCTTCTGGGTGGCATGGTGTCTTCTCTGTCTTTGCTTCAAAAATCAAAGATACTCTCACTTTGATACCACTTAATGCGAACTGCCTTTCGGCGACAACTCGCTCCCACCAAGACCTTCTCTATTCTCGGCCCGAAGAACTCAAAGGTTCTTCTGATCCCCTCTCGGGAATTCTTCGTACCCACAGTGACTCTTCCACTTGCGCGGTCCTCCTTTCCTGGGTTATCGGAGGATCGACTCTCGTGACTTCGCGAGTTCAACAATTGAATACTAGACCCTCGGATCCCTGCGACCCGATGTCTTTGGTCAACGCTGACCTTCCCTCGGCTGATCGGGACTTCGCTTTATCGTGACTCACGAGACCAATCTCTTGACCCTTCAACTCCCGAGATCCGGTGTCTCGAGATTACCTACTACGTCACCTAACTATGACCCGTACTATACACGAAATTGTTGGGACTTCGCTCCTCGCGATCTCACGATCTCCCTTTACGAGAAGTAGGAGTTTTCCCTCGCGAACTCCCGATGCGTCCGATCCACGAGTCGAGTCTCACTCCTTGTGATCTCGATCGACGGCTTCTGTCAAATCTGAGCTTTGAACTTTCTTCCGTCTACACTGTAGACTTCACATCCACTTTTCCTCCTTACGCAAATCCCGAATAAGAAACGTCTCTCCACGAGACCCGTCCGCCAACCTGCTCACTTCTCCTTGCAACCTGTTCGCGGATGTTCTCTCCACTGCTCTTCGACTACTTTGAAGGCCTATATTTCCTGAGCTTTCATAGCTTCTGAGCTTCTTCTGGAAACTCCCTGCATGCACTAATTGCCTATGATCGTCAACCACGTTAAGTGTTGAGGACTTCTGACCCTGCGCACTCCAAAAACAGCAGTCTATCGATGCCTTAGCTCGGAATCGCAACTCTGAGACCTCGTCTAGCCTGCGCACGTCTTACACGGCTCTATCTATCCAAACCAATTTCTGGGTGAACGAGAACGAGAGTTTAACTGCTAAGCCTCATCAACTCACTCTATGCATATGAATTCAACTGCACCCCATGCAGGAATCTCTTGGCTCAAACAGAGAAATAATTAAAACTCATTTCCTCATTCTCTCAGATTTCGAACCTGCCATGAAATCACATACGCAACATATAGAATAAAGGCATAACAAGAAGGAATTATGCAACAGCATAATATCAACAACACCCAGATAATAACCACAGTCATGGAATTGAATCAAAGTCTCCCTTCTATTAATTCAATCTGTACATGGAGATTCTTCACAGTTCTCTGCTCTGCTCTTCTTTCTCCTGGTTCTAATCTCAATGCTCTGAATGCAAATGCTAATGTTACAATGATACAAAGGAGGGTGTCTATATTTCGTTTTCCCTCTCGAGATCTGAAGCTATTAAATATACAATTAATTTCTATCTAACAGCATTAAAACTAATAAATGCCTTCCTATCTACATTATAATACAAGTGCGCTTCATTACATCAACTCATTAATGCTTGGCGCAACAATTTCTCAAAGTAAAATTCAAAAAGAAGCTTTGCTGGCTTATCCAACTGTCTTTTCCTTTCTCCACACACTAGCTCACTTGATGAGGTGTGGATGCTCCTGCATCAAGTACTCGACTAAGGTCATGTCCTGATGTAAGTCACGACCTCCATCCTATACTCTGCAATGTTGCCGACATGAGTGGGTAGCCTCTGTGCTATCGGTGGCGGTGCTGCTACCGAGGGTGCCCTCTGCAAACTAAGAAACAAGGGTTTGGGAATCCTACTCGCAAAGGTGTATGTGCGAGAGGGTGACTGGGGTCCATTGCCTGCTCCTAGGTTCCCCTGTGCTACATGCGGGACTTGTGTATCTGGGGTGCCCAGTCTAGCCAATCTATCAACCACCTCTACCAAGGACTGAGACATGGTCCATTGACTAATTAACATATCGTTGACAACCTGCATGAAAGATGCCTCTAGATCTATGAGGGCCTTTCCACTGCCCTCTAGTTGCTCATATATGTCTCCTAGCATCATCTCTACCTCGCGCTCAACCTCACGCTCTGCCCTTCTCTCTGCTTCTCTGTTTGCCTCTTCCTCTTCCTCTAGGCTAGGAGGAAAAGGGGGAAAATCAGTCCTTTGCCTTTTTTCCTGATGCGTGTTGTAAGTGACATATTCGTCACCTATGTGTTCACGACCCTCTGGGTCTTTTGCTGCGCTCATTGTCTTTAGTCAGAGGCTGGCAGGACTAAAGCTTTGATACCACTGTAATGTTCCTAACTTGGCTAGTCTAGGAAACGTTGCTAATGTGTGTGTAGGATCAAAGGTTTACAGCATGTTAGAACCCTATATAATAACAAAATCAATATTCTGACTAATATCCATTTCAGGCATAAAGAAGATTGCTCTTGGCCCATATTGAAAATGCGAAGTTGACAAAGGGTTATCAGCACCTCTCCAAAGATGTTTTCTCCATTGATTTCATAGAACAAATGATTGGTGCATGTCATGTTCTCGGATCTATGTTGGCAAAATCCTTCATCAATGAATGCTATTTCAGAAGGATTATGGCTCTACATGGTTTTATTTAATTTAAAATTTTACCAAAATTTTGGGCCCGAAGGCCAATATTCAGTCGTCGAGCCACTCACCTACAGTGATCAACACACAAGACACAGGTGAACAAACATGAGCCAGTGCCCAACACAAGTAAAGCCAAGACAAGGCACCCAAGTGCCATGTACCAAGTCATATGAAGGAGGAGCCCACAAAGGTTCTGTATATTACTCAAAACATCGAATATGCCAATTATTTTACAGTCAGCTCTTGTTTCAAACTTGTATTTTATTTCCCAGTTGCTTTACCGAAAGTACAGTGGAAAATTTCTTGTTAATTTGTTGGCCAAGTGGAAGGAGTCTGAATACTCATCAAATGGTCAAGTTGTTCCTGTGGGTGGTCTTGTTTGTTACATCACTCCACCTTTCCAGCTTGGCAGATATGGCAACAAATCCTTTCCATGCTCTTTTCTATTTGACTTTATTTCTGACAACTTGTGCACTGATCTCAAAGACCTGGATTGAAGTATCTGGTTCCTCTGCAAGAGATGTGGCAAAATAGCTTAAGGAACAACAAATGGTTATGCCAGGCCACAAAGAACCTAATCTTCAGAAAGAGTTAAATCGTTACATACCGACAACTGTAGTTTTTGGGTGGCATGTGCATTGGTTCCCGTACTATCATGGCCAATTAACAATGTCGACCCAAGGCCAAGATCAACACCAAGAGATGTTATTCATAATCCAGAGCCACACATCTGCATCAACAACAACCCAACACCTGTCACGGGTTAGCACAACACACAACGCTCTAGCTCCACACAACCTGTCACACAACACAAGAAACAGGTTACAACAACAAACATGCAAGCCAATGCCCAAATGTAAGGTGCCAAGAAACAGAACGATAAAAACCCGAGATCAAATCCAGAGGTGTCAAACAAGCAACGGGTTACTCTAGTGGTAAAGAAGGGTAGGTATTAAATCTCCCAGTTATGAATCTAATAAATCATCCAAGAGACCATGGGTCCAACATTCATGTCAAGCACCAAGCCCCTTTGTCGATTGTATGTGCTGTAGGCCCTTTCAGAAGGACGAGAAGCTAGTAGAAAAAGGGAAAATGTCACCTGCAGAGTCTTCTCGTGAAGAAAGTGTGTATATGTCCAAGCTTGCTAAACAGACAGAGCGCTAACAGGTTACACAAGCATCAAGACTTATATATGTTGGTACTTCAGGAAGTGGCCAAGCATCTCTTAGTACATCGACGTGTACGGGTTTGATTAGGATTCTATCTAAATTTGTTGGTGGATCTGCTTTAGCTACTAAGATGCTTCTTGATCTCAATATAAGAAGCAATGTTAGAGATGTTCTCACTGGTTCTAGCCTAGTGCCAAGCATGTCAGGTTCCCTTTCTCTGGACAGACCTACTGTCCAGAGGCATAAAATTGCGACTTTACTGAATGAGCTTCTTCCACCTTTTCCTGAAGAGACAATTTGTCTTCCTCCCAATTATAGTTTGTATTATAAATGTTTAGCAAAGAATCATGTACTTGATAATAATACTAGTGTAAGAGGAACATATGAAAATCCTCCTACAGGAATTGCAGGATGCTTTTTACTAAGTCAAGTTCAATTTAATGCATTTTCGAGAAGAGGACCTGAATAGAATCCAAAAGCATTAGAACAATCTAGTATCAGACTCAAACGCATTCTCTGGCTCCAATTGAGTCAGAATTCTCTTTGGAAGATTGACCTCAGGACAATATTGCAGGGAATTTTGTGGTTGGGATTACTATTGCTCAGGAAATTTTAGAATATTATGGTAGTGTCCTTCATATGTCACTTCATTATTTATCAAATGCATTGTTACAGGCAAGAACATAACCTTCGTAGACAGCCTACCCTGCGAAAGTGTTGTAGGTAGTGTTGTAGGTGGAGGTTTTTGCAGCACCAGGGGCCAGAATTGAACTAGGGATGCTACAGAAGTTCCTGATTTTCCTCAAGCTCAACTTATACATCAATTTTTGGATCTCACATGGATGAATCTACATCAAGGAAACATGGAACCATTAAATGAAGATAAATCCTCATCTACATGCGTTGTCTATCTTTCGGATGGCTAAAGGAATCCTAGTAAAAACTGAATCGTAAAAGTAGGAGATGAGTTACACCTGTCACTACCTTTTTTAACCACTTCCTAAAAGTTAGAGACTAGTTGGTATGAGTCATCATCTTTGTAACAATTTACTATTTTTATAAAAAGGAGACAAGGCTCGAATATGGAGGGGAGAATGTAATAGGTTCTATAAATTTGGGGATAAAGGACCAATAAAGATTTCAGGCTGAGAGGAAGGGTTTCGACCTGTGTGAGAGGGTTCGACCTAAAGTTTTTAATTTTCTTTGTTGGAGCATGTGTTGTGTTTGGCCAGAGAACATTTTCTGTAATATTTAGATGATCAATCAACAATGGGCATGTTTTTTCTACAGGATTCTTGTGCAGATGTATTGGTGGCGTTTTTTTCCCTGTTAAGTGTTTTCCCATTATCATTTTGCTTGTTTTCAATTTCTCATTGTCAGAATATAGTAACAGAGTAGAGTTTATTAGCAAATACTCTGCATCTGATCTTGTGATAATCTTTATGTTTTCTTCTGAAGCCTAGTTTATGAATTCTTATCTGCTCATTTGCTCGGTTTTTTCTCCCCTAGTTCTTCCTCAAATCGACACCATTAAAACTCAATTCGATCCAACACTTCCACTACCTTTCCCTGCATAAAATCTTTGTCTAAAATCTGAGAGTGAATCATATTTTTAAGCGCAGACCCCATTTTCCCAATGGCCCTCCTTGCTGTCCCAAAACAACTATTTAAAAACCAAAACCCCAACCCCATACTTTCATAGCTAGCCTAAAATCCATCCCACAAAAACCAAGTTAAATCGAAAGGAGAGATCCCTCTCCGAGTCTTGGAGGGCTAGATCCAAGACTCCAAGTGATTCGAGGTTTCCTCTGTGACTGCCCCCACAACCTTGGGCAAATCACAGAGCGCTAACATTTTTGGCGACTCCACTGGGGACGAGTTTTCAAGTTCAGATTTGACTTCTGATGGTGAACATAAGCCAAACACAGGAAGGTTGTACCATTCACTTGGCGACTCCATTGTTCAAGATCCTGAGCTTCAAAGTTCACAAGCGACTTCACTGCTGAAGAATCTAGATTTCATAGCCTTGATGATGTTTCAAGATGACAGGGTATGTGGCAAATCCTATATCTTGTGAAGCCATAGAAGAATTTAGGGGAAAGTTAGCAGAATTTCACATTGACAAAGACTTTTTAACAATTGTGTTTTGTATTTTGGAATCGAGCAAATTTTCCCCTAAAAGTAAAATTTGTTTTCTTGAGATAGTTGTTGAAATGTTCAAAAATGATATTGAACTTTTGGATTCTCAAATTCAGTCCTACAATCTCTTAGATCTCAAAGAATTCTTGGAAAATCTTCCTTCTCCAAACCAAGAGGAAATCGTACTACCTGTTGATTTGCAGATTGATGATGATTATGTTTCAAGTATAAGGCTGAAGTTGTAGATGCATGGTTTGATTTTGAAGATGCAACTGATCTACTAGTCATAGAAGATCTAGGAATGCATATCATGCATCATGCTTTAATTGATCCTATAGCATATTACATGGAGGTTTATGTTAGCTCGAAGTTTCTAACATGTATTCTCTATAATGACCAAATATGTCACCAGTTGCCAGTACATATTTTATCCTTGATTTTCATCAAGCACGATGAGGAAACCCAATCATGGGATCAACTACTGGGTTGGCTTCATTGGCACTTTTTCATTACCTAATTGAAACGGAAACTGTTAGCAAAGTAGGGTAGGTAGGAATGTGCCAATAAGCTCAACATGATGAGCACTTTTCATTTTTACCTCTTCATAGTTTTATTTTCAGTTTACAGTTTGGGGGCAGCCCAATGATCAGCTGGTCGATGAAATTTAGAGTTCAGTGGTTCTAGACATCTCCTTCAGAGCTATCTTCCTCAGGTGGAGCCTATGTTAGAACCCTATATAATAGGAGAATCAATATTATGACTAATATCCATTTCAGGCATAAAGAAGATTGCTCTTGGCCCATATTGAAAATGGGAAGCTGACAAAGGGTTATCAGCACCTCTCCAAAGATGTTTTCTCCATTGATGTCATAGAACAAATGATGGGTGCATGTCATGTTCCCATATCTATGTTGGCAAAATCCTTCATCAATGAATGTGGTTTCAGAAGGATTATGGCTCTGCAGGGTTTTATTTAATTTAAAATTTTACCAAAATTTTGGGCCCGAAGGCCAATATTCAGTCCTCGAGCCACTCACCTACAATGATCAACACACAAGACACGGGTGAACAAACATGAGCCAGCGCCCAACATAAGTAAATCCAAGACAAGGCACCCAAGTGCCATGTACCAAGTCATATGAAGGAGGAGCCCACAAAGGTTTTGTATATTACTCAAAACATCGAATATGCCAATTATTTTACAGTTAGCTCTTGTTTCAAACTTGTATTTTATTTCATAGTTTCTTTACCGAAATTACAGTGGAAACTTTCTTGTTAATTTGTTGGGCAAGTGGAAGGAGTATGAATACTAATCAAATGGTCAAGTTGTTCCTGTGGGTGGTCTTGTTTGTTACATCACTCCACCTTTCCAGCTTGGCAGATATGGCAACAAATCCTTTCCATGCTCTTTTCTATTTGACTTTATTGCTGACAACCTGTGCGGTAATCTTAAAGACCTGGATTGAAGTATCTGGTTCCTCTACAAGAGATGTGGCAAAACAGCTTAAGGAACAACAAATGGTTATGCCAGGCCACAGAGAACCTAATCTTCTAAAAGAGTTAAATCGTTACATATCGACATCTGTAGTTTTTGGGTGGCATGTGCATTGGTTCCTGTACTTTCATGGCCAATTAAGAATGTCGACCCAAGGCCAAGCTCAACACCGAGAGAAGTTATTCATAATCCAGAGCCATGCATATGCATCAACAACAACCCAACACCTGTCACAGGTTAGCACAACACACAACGCTCCAGCTCCATGCAACCTGTCACACAACACAATACACGGGTTACAGCAACAAACATGCAAGCCAATGCCCAAATGCAAGGCGCCAAGCAACAGGATGATAAAAACCCGAGATCAAATCCAGAGGTGTCGAACAAGAATTGGGTTACTCCAGTGGTAAAGAAGGTAGGTATTAAATCTCCCAGTTATGAATCCAATAAAGCGTCCAAGAGCCCACGGGTCCAACATTCATGTCAAGCGCCGAGCCCCTTTGTCGATTGTATGTGCTGCAGGCCCTTTCAGAAGGACGAGAAGCTAGCAGGAAAAGGGAAAATGTCACCTGCGGAGTCTTCTCGTGAAGAAAGTGTGTATATGGCCAAGCTTGTTGAACAGACATAGTGCTAACAGGTTACACAAGCATCAAGACTTATATATGTTGGTACTTCAGGAAGTGGCTAGGCATCTCTTAGTACATCGGCGTATATGGGTTTGATTAGGATTCTATCTAAATTTGTTGGTGGATCTGCTTTAGCTGCTAAGATGCTTCTTGATCTCAATATAAGCAGCATTGTTAGATATGTTCTCACTGGTTCTAGCTTGGTGCCAAGCATGTCAGGTTCCATTGCTCTGGACAGACCTATTGACCAGAGGCATGAAATTGCAACTTTACTGAATGATCTTCTTCCACCTTTGCCTGAAGAGACAATTTGTCTTCCTCCCAATTATAGTTTGTATTATAAATTTTTAGCAAAGAATCATGTACTTGATAATAATACTAGTGTAAGAGGAACATATGAAAAGCCTCCTACAGGAATTGCAGGATGATTTTTACTAAGACAAGGTCAATTTAATGCATTTCCGAGAAGAGGACCTGAATACAATCCAAAAGCATTAGAACAATCTAGTATCAGACTCAAACACATTCTCTGGCTCCAATTGAGTCGGAATTCTCTTTGGACGATTGAGCTTAGGACAATATTGCAAGGAATTTTGTGGTTGGGATTACTATTGCTCAGGAAATTTTAGAACATTATGGTAGTGTCCTTCATATGTCACTTCATTATTTATCAAATGCATTGTTGCAGGCAAGAACAGAACCTTCACAGTGAGCCTACGCTGCGAAAGTGTTGTAGGTAGTGTTGTAGGTGGAGGCTTTTGCAGCACCAGGGGCCAGAATTGAACTAGGGACGCTACAAAAGTTCCTGATTTTCCTCAAGCTCAACTTATACATCAATTTTTGGCTCTCACATGGATGAATCGATATCAAGGCAACATGGAACCATTAAATGAAGATAAATCCTCATCTACATGTGTTGTCTATCTTTCGGATGGCTAAAGGAATCCTAGTAAAAACTGAATCCTAAAAGTAGGAGATGAGTTACACCTGTCACTACCTTTTTTAACCACTTCCTAAAAGTTAGAGACCAGTTGGTATGAGTCATCATCTTTGTAACAATTTACTATTTTTATAAAAAGGAGATAAGGCTTGAATATGGAGGGGAGAATGTAATAGGTTCTATAAATTTGGGGATAAAGGACCAATAAAGGGTTCGGGATGAGAGGAGGGGTTTCAACCTGTGTGAGAGGGTTTGACCTGAAGTTTTTAATTTTATTTGCTGGAGCGTGGGCTCTGTTTGGCCAGAGAACATTTTCTGTAATATTTAGATGATCAATCAACAATGGGCATGTTTTTTCTACAGGATTCTTGTGCGGATGTACTGGTGGTGTTTCTTTCCCTGTTAAGTGTTTTCCCGTTATCATTTTGCTTGTTTTCAATTTCTCATTGTCAGAAGATAGTAACAGAGAAGAATTTATTAGCAAATACTCTGCATCTGATCTTGTGATAATCTTTATGTTTTCTTCTGAAGCCTAGTTTATGAAATCTTAACTGCTCATTTGCTCGGTTTTTTCTCCCCTAGTTCTTCCTCAAATCGACACCATTAAAACTCAATTTGATCCAACACTTCCACTACCTTGCCCTGTGTAAAAGCTTTGTCTAAAATCTGAGAGTGAATCACATTTTTAAGCACAGACCCCATTTGCCCGATGGCCCTCCTTGTTGTCCCAAAACAACTATTTAAAAACCAAAACCCCAACCCCATACTTTCATAGCTAGCCTAAAATCCATCCCACAAAAACCAAGTTAAATCGAAAGGAGAGATCTCTCTCTGAGTCTTGGAGGGATAGATCCAAGACTCCAAGTGGTTCGAGGTTGCCTCTGTGACTGCCCCCGCAGCCTTGGGCAAATCACAGAGCGCTAACACATCATATAAATGATCATACAAATAATAAATGTGACAAAGGACTGTAAAGTTTGTATTATGATATATATGTGGATTACAAAATGGCTGAATGCGGCTGAATAGACTGACAATACTCAACTAGATCAACAGACAAAGGATCTTAGCCGAAATACAAATAAGTGACTGCGACTGAATAAAATAACAACACTCGGATAGATCAAAAGACAAAAGGATCTTAGTGAAAATACAAATAAGCAACTAAAAGATAATACCCGGAATATGGGAGCACTGCGGAATCAATCAAGAATGATGGAAGACCTGGATGATCTTCCTGGTGACTAGGGTGTGTCTTTCAACACCGAAATCATCTAACTCGTGTCTTCCTCATGTAATACACTGAACTATATCTCATGATATGTGCCTCTTCTCCTCAATGACAAGTCATAATCTGCATAATGATGAATTATGTCGCTAACCCTTCCTTTATAGCTTTCCAAAACCCTAAATCATGCTAAAACCCTAATTCACTATTTACTTCCAAAACCCTAAATCACTGTTGAAACCCTAATTCACTATTGACTTCTATTTTT
>SNQJ01S0052193.1:84712-105413 GCA_010110895.2 Picea sitchensis | reverse complement strand
AATCACTGTTGAAACCCTAATTCACTATTGACTTCTATTTTTAGCTCATAATGACTTAAAAGCGCTTTTAACCCTTTTTAGCTCAATGTCACTTTCCGAATATAACACCTGTGACTGGAGTGACCTCTAGTAACCCTGTTTACTCCTCTTTTGGCCCTGGCTATAGTTTAACGGGGTGGTTTAGACCATTAAGCCTCCTCTCTGGAGCTCCTATTTGGAAAGGGATATTACATTTTAGTTCAGAAAGTTCAAAGCAAGCTTACAATCTTCTCTGAGGGCTGAGAACTTTTCTCTTCTCTTTTTCAAGCAAACTTGAGTAAAGTTGAAAATGTCATTATTGATCGATTTCCTACTTAAGGGTTTGTGGTTATTATTGCTTAACCTTATTTCTTGATATTATTGAATTTACTCCTATTCTTTTAAATAGTAAGATAACGAATTATTGCAATAACATGCAATTATTTGATGTAAGTGGTAACCACTTTACCAATTTTTTTGTGTTCTTGAAGAAATTGTAATTAATAATGTTGGTAATTCTAGTTGAACTTCGGAATAGATTGAAGTTATGGGAATTAGATACTTCATTGTTCCTAAGAATAGTCGTCAATGGTGAGACCTTATATGGTTAAGATCAATCAGATAAATCCTGGATTTGAATGTTGATTATGTGTAGCGGAGGTCCTAACCTTGCAGGTAGGTTGGATGGGTAGATATCCTTGATGTTTGTGTTATGATTTATTCTGTTAGAAGCCTTGATGTTATATAATGAAACTTGCATTGTAGGATTTAAATTAGAAATGAATTTGTAAAATTGAAGTATGTTAATGTTGAGTAACCTTTTTCCTTGATATTCTATTAAAAAAAAATATTCACTACTTTACTGACTTACATTGATGTGGTAACATAGGGAATGTTACAAACACCAGTTCGGGGACAGATTTATACCTGGTCATAGGTAATTTCATAGTTAAGTCGACAAACCTTGGTTGGTACTCCTTTGGTGTTTTGATAAAAAATTCTAACCTTGAACAGTCTCTGGTTTTTACTATGCTCATGTAATTTCGGGATTCATAACCCTTATTTATGTAATTACTCATTATTATAATCATTATTCTGTTTATTTCTCATCGTTGGTTTAACGTCATCATATACATCCAATATCATGGATTCAATGGGAGTCCCCATTGAATCCAATATCATGTATTTAGTTGTTATTAACTTGAGAAGTACCCATCACCTTATCTAATTTTAATTTCACACTCGTTCATTTGAACTCGTGTGAATTTGTATGCTTAATAAAACGGGGTTTAACGTCAAGGTTTGAGTCATCAACAATTTACATTACCCAACATTTAACTGAAATCATATTATGGAGCAGTTCTTGGCCTTACATTTTTCTCTATACAAGCATATATGTATAATTATATTAATTCCGGTTGTAATTTCCTTTCACACTAGTTCCTTTTTGCAGTAAATTTCAGAGTCAAAAACTCAATATTTCCTTCAGGAGTCCTGATAACTCTCATTAATTTCTAGGTTTATAAGAATCCACTATATTCAAAAATCTTCTCGTCATCGATTTATTTACTATGTAATTTGTGTTTAGTTTGTGTTTATAACTAGAGAATAGATTTTATTTTTATAAATCATAATTAATATATATTATCTTAATAGACATTAAACTAATGATGGGTCTCTCTCTGTGAGGAACCCATCAAGTTTTATTGGTTCACCTTCACCCTTACTCAGGTATCGACTTCACTAAGGAACATTCTACTCGTCTACGACTTGGATTGTGTGGATATCAAAAGGTCTAAGTAATAATTACTTATTTTGAATTTTTCTTTCGACTTATTCTGACTTGGAAAGTATAGTACTAGAAGTTTATTTTCATAATCATGTTTTATTTTGACTCGGTAAATATGGTACTAGAATTTATTTGCATGACCATCCTTTCAGGTTATACTTTCCTTATTCAACTAGATCGAGAGCTTGAAGACTAGGGAAGGTATTCGGGTTCCTCTCTTGAGATATCAAATGGAATAGAATAGTGAAACCTTTTATATTAGTCATTGTTTGTCATTGGCTATTTTTAATATAATTATATTCCGAAAATTATACATCATTGAGATGTAAGTCAAACATTTTTAAAAATATGTAGCTTTATTATAAATCTTTATCAAAGTATAAATTGCTCCTAAAATTCAATAATCACCTCTATAATTTTATCTGTTATTTCATTTAGTAGTCAACACTAACTAATTTGTACAATTTCTGTGGATTAATATGCATTCCATTTGTTTATGCATTTTGATGGAAGTTTTGGTCTATTTCTCTAGCTACTAAACATTGTGGTTCATGAAATTCTTCACTACATTCAACTATTACTTGCATAGAATAACTTCAGTATAGATCGAATTTAATAAAATCATTATGAACAAATAGTTATTTCAACATTATAATAAAGTTATGCAATTTCACAATAACCTTAACTCAACCATTAATTTAACAACTAAATTTAAAGAAGAACCTCGGAAAATAGGAGTAGCCAAGTTCAACCCACATGTAGAATGGATCAACCAAATTACTTGATCCAATCACCCCAGGCCTGATCATGAATCCATAAGGGAGAATGAGCTTCTTGTTCAAACAAATTTTGTGTCTTCCCTTGTTTCCTAACACCTCAATGCTCACAAAACAACTTTCTAGTTTTCTTGTTGGTTCAACAACATTACATGTTTTCTTTCCATAGTAAATTCTTTTTCTTTTCCCCATATGCTCAGCGACACTCACACATTTGTTTTATATTTTCTTGCCTAGGTCTTAGTTTCCTCCGGCTCCTTTCCCTCCTTGGGAAATTCAGAACTTTGGAAATACTTGATTTTTAAGGTGTGTCAATCATCCAAATTGACTTTTGACACATGTCCTTTCATTCCCAGGGTTAGCTCCAACTTGTTCCCCACTCATGGATTCATGATCATATAATATAACTTGGTTGTTCCTTATGCCCCTTTATTAATTTAAATAAAAATCTTGTGTCTTACATATGTCCAACAATTAAGGACACTTGACAAGTCAATACTCTCATAGTAATTACACTAATAAAAATCAATTTTCTCCCACTAATCACAATTTCAAATTTTTCTACTTAACAAAATTATTTAACTTACTAAATAATTTATTTGTGGATATTACATAATCTCCCCCTTGAATTTAACACCGTCCACGATGTTAGTAGTTATTCTTTCTGATCATCCTTGGAACAAGGTTGGATATGTATTTATCATGACATCCTCCAACTCCCAAGTAATTTCTTTCTATTGCACCTTTACCTGATGACCCGATTCCGTAGTATTGTTTCTTTCTTGTCCAAAATGCACAAAGATTCTAGTAGGAATTCACCTTATGGTTCCACTTGTAACAAGTTCCAATCAATTACATGAGTAGGGTCATGGACATATTTCTTATTAATGATATCTGAAAAACAGTATGAACTTTTAAATTTTCTGGTAGTGCTAGTTGATATGCCACTTGACCAATTTGAGTTAACACTTCGAAGGGTCCAAAAAAACTTTGTGCCAATTTTGCAAATATCCCGAGTTTCAACCAACTCTTTTTGACTTTAACCCTCACATAAACATGATCCTTGACATTAAATTTTTTATGTAATATGTTATGATCTACGTAATTTTTATGTCGATCATCTGCAACCTTTAAATTATGTCAATCCTTTTTAACAATCAACTCCATTTCCTGTAAGATATTCGGTCCACCCATGATTTTATCAACTTGATTGTCCCACCTAATGGGATTCATACATTTCTTACCATAAATAATTTCAAACGGACTCATTTTGGTTGAGGAATGGTAACCATTATTATAGGAAAATTCTACCAAATGTAAGTAGTCTTTCCATTTTGTCGGTTTATCCATCATGTACATTTGTAGCATGTATTCAATAATTTTTTTAGTAAGTTCATTTTTTCCATCGGTTTGAGGATGGTAACTGGTACTAAAGTTCAACTGAGTTTCTAGACCTGCAAAAAAATCCTTCCAAAAACTTGAAGTAAGTTTAACATCCCTATCAGATATCACTTTTTTTGGTATTCCATGTAATCTAAGAATTTCTTTCATAAATATTTCTGCAATATGAACAACCTTGTAAGTAGATTTTACGGGTATAAAATAAGCATATTTACTTAACTTGTCCACTAATACCATAGTTGAATCGTGTTGTTTTTTAGTTTTTGGAAAACCTGTAATAAAATCCATTGATATCACTTCCCATTTCCATTTCAGTATAGGAAAAGGTTGTAATAAGACGGTTGGATGTTGATGTTCTCCTTTTACGTGTTGACATTCTAAACACTTGGACAAGTAGTCAACTATATCAGTTTTCATATTAGGCCAATAAAATTGTTTTCTTAGTGCAATAACCATTTTAGGATATCCAATATGTCTCGAATAAAAACTTTTATGGATTTCAATTAGTATCATCAGTTTTAAGTCCATCGAATTTGGTATGTAAATTTTTTTTTTAGATATGATTTTGTCGTTGAGATCATTATCAAATTTACTCATATTTATTTCATAAATAGAATGTGTTCTTGTACTAAGTGTGTCTGGAACTTTATTTTATTTTCCTTTAATATGTTTGATTTCAAAATCAAATTTGCTTAAGAATGTAAGCCACCTTTCTTGACATTCATTTAATCCTTGTTGATTTAACAAGTACTTTACACCACTGATAGAAAATTTCCTTCCTATTAAGGAATGACATCATATCTTTAATGCATGAATCAAAGATGTTGATTCTAAGTAACATGATTATGTTCATGATACTTTAACTTTATTTATTCATAATAAATCACATGTTCTTCTTGTGACAAAATTCTTCCTAACCCCTCCTTGCTAACATCGATACAGACAATAAAATCGTTATAAGGGTCAACAACCTTAAGAATGGGTATGGTAGTTAATCGTTCTTTTAACTTATTAAAACTTTCATGACATTCTTGTTACCAAATAAACTTTACCCCATTTTTCTGTAAGGACGTAATAGGAAAAGTGATATTAGAATTAAAAAAAAAAAAACGCCTATAATAACTTATTATTCCCATAAACGATCTTATTTCTGCAACGCTTGTGGGTTGAGGCCATTATACAATTTCCTTTATCTTTTATGGATCTACAACTAGCCCATTCACTGAAATAACATGCCCTAAGTATTGTATCTTCTTCTTATAGAAGTCATAGTTGTTAAATTTGGCGTAAATTTTATGTTCTCACAACGTTCGTAACACTATTCTTAAGTGTTCTTCATGTTCTTCTTCATTTTTTTAATAAATCAAAATATCATCAATAAAAATAAGAATGAAATTATCTAGATACTTACTAAATATATTGTTCATTAAGCACATAAAAGTTATTGGTGCATTTGTGAGTCCAAACAAAATCACCAAAAAATCATGATGTCCATATAGTGTTTGAAAAGTTGTTTTATTAGTATCTTCGTCCTTAACTCTTATTTGATGATAATCTGATCTTAGATACAACTTAGAAAATATTTTTGATCCTCCAACTTGGTTAAATAGGTCATTAATTCTTGGTAGAGGATACTTATTCTTGATTTTCATTTTGTTTAGTTGTCCATAATCAATGCATAATCAGAACGTCCCATCCTTCTTCTTGACAAATAAAACTGGTGCTCCCCATGGTGACACACTGGGTCTAATATATCCTTTATATAAAAAAAATTGTATCTATATTTTGAACTCTATTAACTTGAGAATACTCATCATGTATGGTGCCTTTGAAATAGTGGCAGATCATGGTATTAAGTCAATGGAAAATTCTTTTTCTCTCCTCGGAGGTAATTCTGGTATTTCCTGACCAAAAAATCTTTAAAATCCTATAAAATAACATAATCCTCTAATTTTGGTTTTTCATTATCATTTTGTATATTCATCACCGGAATTGCATCTAGTTGATATCCCTTCCTTATGCATTTTTTAAGCTACATAGTTGATATTTGTCTTACAAAAATTGTTTTTCTTAGTCCTTGAACTGTTCTTTTTATACAATCTTCATCTTGGTATGCAAATGAATTTTCATAACAATTTAGTAAAACTTTGTGTGATTCCAACCAATCTATTCCAATAAGAATATCATATGATCCTAAGGGTAACAAATTTAAGGTTACCATAATAGTTTGATCATTTTTTCTTATATTACACTTAGAAATATACTATGTTACTTTTATTTTAGTGTTAGTGGCTATTTGTACTGCCGATATTTAGGGTGTTTCACTTTTTCTAGCTTACAATTCTCTAATTCACCTTCTTCAAGACTTGATTTTATTATTCTCTCTATTATACCTAAGAACCATTCATCTGTTAGGCCTATGCATGCATTCTAACAAATCTAACTGAATCATTCATTCATCCATCCATGATCTAACTACCAAAAAAAGGTAAATATGTAATAAAATACACACATAACACATGTTTTATCGTGGTTCACCTTCTCCTGGGCTACGTCCACAAAGATATAGCTTCTAGTCTCTTTCATTTAGATTTGCTGCAAAATATGGAGCTGCGCACATGATATCTTTGATCATACAATCATGAAAAAGGTTCAACAACTTGAGTGAGGCGGACTAGATCACACTAGGATCCTTATCCTGTGATCTAACCCTCGAGATCTAGTTACTTGACTCTTCTACAGATAAAAAACTTACAAAATCATATCAAAACTACAATAGTCGAACTGAAATCAGTATTCCAGTCGATCCCAATAGAGCCAGTTCGAACAACACCCCTGACCTATACCTCCTAGGTTATTATTTGTACTAATTTACAACCTTATCAATCGTTACAATCTCTTACCAAAACCCTAAAGCTAACATGGTTAGGTTTTCTTGCATATGCACCCTGCTTGCTTTCCTCCTTTGCATGCAACTTTCCCTCGCACGTGTTTCTTTTCCTGCCAGCTATTCTTCTCAAAAATTTGGGTTTTACCTTCCAAAAATAGACCTTACCTCAAAATATTCATGTGCCCAATAAGCCCCCAACACTGACATGTGGCTCATCCTGATCCACCTACGCAGTGCATGCTCTCTGAATAGCCTCTGCCAGTATGTGGAACTTTTCTACGAGTTCCCTTCCTCTTGCCTTGACCTACGTGAATTTTCTCATGAGCTCCTCCACTGATTTCATTGTGATATCCTCCTATATCATTGATGCACCATCTATATGTGCTTGTGCTATGTTTTCATTTTCCTCCTCCAATTGCACGATCATCTGCATTGCTTACTCTTGAATGGGTTCCACTTGTGCTTGTCTTTCCTACTTCTACTTTTGCGCTGCTTCAAGTCGGACTATAGCTTATTCATATCTTGAGTGCCCTTCATGCGCTCTATGATGCTCATTGTTTTATGTCTTTGTTTGAGATATTGTATTCTTGCATTGATTATTTCTTCTTCTTGGTCCCATTATTGGACCTGCTCGCCCTCTTCCAACGTTGTCTAGAGCTATGTGGCTTCATTGAACATTTATTCTACTGCACTTATGTGTTTCTCCATTTCTTCCATTTGGAGTGTAAATTCTTCTTTCCTTTTCTCTCGGACCTTAGGAGAAGTCATGGGATTGAGCCTTTCCTTTAGTTCCTTGATAACCTATTGGTACCAATCGATGGTTTTTTTAATGAGGTTGATATTCTCCTCCGCACTTCTCTCTACTTGTTGCATGTTGTTTGGGATGCAGTTGTACGTCACGGTCAATCCATTATCCAACATGTTTGTGCATTCTTTCTCTTCTTCCTTCTCCACAGTCAACTGGTTGCATGTTATTTGGAGAATCTAGACTTTGAATTAGGTGATAAAGAGAGGGGGTTGTAGGCTTGGCTATCAAACTTGCTACTTTGATCCCTTGAGGTCACCAAGGAATCTTCCCTTGTTGTGGACCTCCTCCATCACTAAAATGAGTGGACTTCTTACTAGGTGACAGTGGTATGATTTCCTATAATTACGCAAGATATGGCCACCTTGTGTTGGAATTGCGAAATTAAAAATCTTGCGATAACATATATGATTTTCTATTCTTTTTTATATTTATACTTATCATTTAAGGAACTTGGTTGGAAATTAAAGTTTTAAATATTTTATGACCAAGACATTGATTAATGCAATCGATATAAAGAAATGCAATTCACAAATTCAATGGAAAGAAACGTTGGAAGTAAGCGAACAATTTTCTCTTGTGCCAAATATGGGTATGACCTCTAACAATGCCAAAGATGATGTATATTTGAGAGGAAAGTTTACTCTTATAATTGGTGCTCAAGGTTATCCCATGTATAAAATTCCTATTCATCAGGTGAATCAATGTTCTTTCAATCATTTTGATAGAACAATAACTACATTTCATAAAATATTTGAAGCAAAAATTTATAGCCTCTCAATTAGTGTTTACTTTTTGGATGATGTTCTTATTGCATAATCCCACACCCCTCCCTCAAAAAAATGCACTAGAGTGATACAATAAACAATGGATTTTAAAGGGATGGATTATAAAAAATATATATTTGGTTTTGATGTGGGATACAAAGATGGGCCACCACAATACCCATAAGGATTCTGGGAAATTTTGGCTAGGTCCCTTATATATTGGAAGGAAGTCTCTAGATGATTCTTATTACCTATCTAAAATGAAGATAAGGAGGCATATGTTACAAGTTAGTGGGAACCTTATTAATCCCCATTATGGGGGAGAGACTTGACTCCTTTACCTAGCATAGATTATGGTAGCAAAGTTAGAGTAGGAATTTCCATTCTAAACTTCATTGTATACATATGTTGCATCATGCATATCATGGTACTGTAGTTGCATATTATTTGTATTTACATATATGCTTATGGTTTACATATTCTTTTCTTGAATCATTGCATATTATTATGTTACATTCTTATTTTTTTCATATTCATGTTGATATGTTGAAATACAAATGTCAAAAAAAAATTATTTCCAAGCTTTGCGCTAAATTTTTATAATTAGCATATTTTATCATATGAATAAGGGGGGAGTGCACCACCCTTAAATATCCCAATGTGTCTTGTTTCATTGTGTGTAGGAACAATTCATACTCGGAGATTTAGAGGTTATAATGCATTGTACAATTACCACATGACCCCATGTAGAAGCCAGATGTTACCCTCTCGCTAGAGGTAGCTAAGGAGATCATGTCTTGAGACACAAAAGTAGATGATATGGAGTGACAAGAGTCAAATTATCTAGAAGGGCCTGCAAAGCCCCTGCTATTTAGTATTGCATTACCACTCATCACCAATAGCATAGAAACATCCACTACATTAGGTTTGGTTCTAAAGGAAAACAAGTTTTTCTTCATTAGGTAACAAGTCTGGTCTCGTGGTAAGTTTCATTTTAATATTTGAATCATTTTAACATGTTGTGTATAATCCTTTCTTGATTATGGAATGTTTTCTTGGAAATTATACCTTTTTCCTAATTTCACCTTGGTGGTTGTCATTTTTTCCTATAAAGTTGATCACCCTTGCAAAAAGGGTTGCTACTCAGTATATCCATGAAGGGACCTTAATTAATTAATGACAATAAAATGGATTGGAAAAATGATTCATTTCGGATGTAGGGAAATAGACCCTTTACAAAGGAACCCATAAATGATACAATATGAACCCTTGTAAGTCAAGAACCTCATTCCTCGAAGTATTTCCCCAATCCACCTCATATTTATTTCATGAATATATTCCTAGGAAACATTCCTTGACTCTGGGGTTTTCCTACCTAATAGGGAACCTTGACACCCCTCCCATACATAAATTTGGAAGATTTTATAAGGTCTTTGAGAATTTGTTTAATTCAAAAAGGGGAGTATGATGCACATGTTTGGGTGGTTCTCTTATTAGGTGTGGATTAATTTTCATGATTCATATGAGTTGTGCACCCTTGTAGGGCATACTTGTTGGACTTTTTGGGACTTATCCACAAGATGGATGCTATACCATACACATATGGCACCATTAGGTGATTAGCGTTGAACCTTG
The DNA here is from genome assembly GCA_010110895.2 of Picea sitchensis. NCBI lineage: Eukaryota > Viridiplantae > Streptophyta > Pinopsida > Pinales > Pinaceae > Picea > Picea sitchensis. The sequence goes on along the minus strand of SNQJ01S0052193.1, from coordinate 95,332 downwards.
ACGATGGAGGACGTTTCCTTTGGAGGAATATTGGCATGGATGGAGGATGAAAATCAACCCTTCTCCACTTGAACATTATCCTTTGGAGGCATAAACATCACACTCCTATCCCATGAAATCACCTAGGGACTAGGGTTTTATGGACCTCTTGATGATTGATGGAGGAGGCATGTAGCTTGGACCTTGGCACATGAGATAGGGACACATGGCCTTTGGAATCCCAATGCTCCACCTTTTTCAACCTTGACATCACTCTTACGATCCAAGTGTCACCCTATTAGGGCATGGCATCACCATATTTAGGGTTTTATTTCATGTAAATTTAATTTTGAAACATGGAAAGGACAATTAAAAGGGGTTTACCTTCTTATGTTTTTATGTTAACAATTTTTAAGTGGACACATAAGTCAAGGAGGTTTCATATAAATAAATATCCTTGACATTTTTATTTTGGCATCACAATTTGCTCACACTGAGAGACAGGTATGAAATTTTCTCTATATTTGGTTTAATGGCTCCTTTTACTCATGTGCTATCACTTTGAATAAAAGTGTGGATCGTTATTTGATGATTTTTGGATGAATTTTCTGCAATTAGGGTTCAATCGTGTCATATATTGGTGAAGTAAATAAGTTTATGCAATTTCATTTCATGTTATTGAAAGTTTATGGTAAATTTTAGTTGTTCATATTGAATAATTTTCTTGGTAAAACCCTAAGAGAGGAGCATAAATGCTTCCTCTTCTAACAATATTAATTTCATCCATACATTTTTTAAAGAAATACTACCTAGGGTTAACTAGCTAAATCCCTAATGTGTTATAACTCTAGGAGTGTGATTCTAGACTCTTGATTGTGACATAATTGAAGAACTTAAGAAGGTATAAAAGGTTGCTAGAGCCAAAAATTTCTTTCACTCTAACAATCCTTATCCTTAAGGATTGAAAACTAAGGCCCTAACGTGCTAGCACCTTATATTTCAATCCCTACCTCTTAGATCATGCTACTATCATATGAAAATATATTGTATTGTTGTTGTATAAGACTCCATATCCCTAAGGCACTAACCAAATAAGCTCTCTTGTGGTGAAAGTGATAAAAAAGTTATTTTTTCTCAATCTCTAAAGCTATCTACTAACTTTACTAACACTGACTCGTGCTAATTGAGTGGTAAATTTACTGTTGTTGAAAAACCTTATTGCAACCACCTGACAACATTCAAATTTGTTGCATACATTGATCTAAAGGTGGCCTAAACTTACCAAAAACTGCATATAACATTTTTGTATCAATCTTCTAAGTTTACGCTTAATTTTCATTATTAATTGTTTCATTTCTAAGGTGTATTTCATCCTGATGTTACAAAATTATACTTTCTGTTATAAATCATTATCTTTTTGCGATTTTTTACTAGATATAGGAATTTTACATTGTCTAGTGTCTTATGAGGTTTTTATTTCATGTTTATATTTGGAAATCAATCATATATATTTTGTGAGTGTTCTTGTTCTAAGAAGGTAGTCATACAAGCTTCATACCTCTTTTCCCTTTGATCTAGACTTTGAATTAGGTGATCAAGAGAGGGGGCGATAACATTTGATATCAAGTTTACTACTTTGATCCCTTGAGGTCATTAGGGAAACCTCCCTTGCGATGGACCTCCTCCATCACTAAAACAAGTGGATTTATTACTTTCTGTACAACTTCCTGTAGTTACACAAGATTTGGTTATCTTGTGTTGGATTTTCACAACTACAAATCTTGCGATAACATATATGATTTTGTATCATTTTTTATATTTATACTTATCATTTAAGGAACTTGGTTGGAAATTAAAGCTTTAAATATGTTATGATCAAGATGTCGTTTAATGCAATCAATATAGAGAAATGCAATTCATAAATTCAAGGGAAAGAAATGTTGGATGTAAAGAAACCATTTCCTCTTGCCCCAAATGTGGGTAGGGCCTCTGATAATGATGAAGAAGATGTACATTTGAGAGGACATTTTACTCTTCCAATTGGTGCTTAATGTCATCCTATGACTAGAATTCCTATTCATCAAGGGAATCCACTTTCGTTTAATGATTTTGTTATAAAAATGATAACATTTCATAAAACATTTCAAGAAAATATTGATAGCCTTTCAATTGTCGAAATTTTCCATGTTTTCCATTAATCGTATCCTAGAATCTAGGTTTAGAGAGGATCTGAAGGCCCTGTTTGTAAAAGGTGTAAGAATGATTAAGGTTCCTCACATCATTTATTGCATTGGAATAACATTGATCTAGCCGATGAACCTCATTTTTTAAGAATACTTACTAAAAATAAAATTACCAACTCAACAAGGACTCTCGAGAGTTCTCATTTTTTAGAGGTCACTTTTTTACCTTTGTTTCCAAAAGTGGTGCTACAAGTAACACCCTTTTTTGGAGGTACTTAAAATTGTGACCTGTTTAAAACCATGACCTTGACATTAGAAACAAAATCTTGAAATTGATCCTTGAATCGAAAAGTGATGCTACTAGTAGCACCACTTTTTTTTGAGTTAAAAGTATGACCTAATTGAAATTGTGGTCGTGACCACTCGCACCACCACAAATAAAAGACTAAAAATCAACTCTTAAATATAAACATGTTATTAGTTGATAATTTATTTGTTAACATTTTCTTTTTAATAATTTACATTAAGAAAATAATTAAATTAGAAAAAAAGAATCATGTAAACAATTTTTTTTTAGGAAAAAACAATTTTCTTGGAAAAACATATTGTTGAAAAAAAATGCAAATTGCAATTTTTAATCAAAAAATCCAAAAAATGAATTTAAAAAAGAGTAAAGTCTATATTTTTTTTTGGAAAAAAAAACAAAAAAACTACCCTTACACCACCAAAATTGAAAAAAAAAAAGCCATGAAAACGCGAACTTTTTTATAAAAAGATTAAAACACAATATAAAATTAAGAGTGAAATAAATAAAAAAATTAAAAAAGAAAACCTAAACTAAAATATAATTAAAAAAATTAATTAAAAACATAAATATTAAACACAAACATATAAAAAAAAATTAAAACTACAAAACCAAATTATATAAAAATAACAATAAAATTTTAAATTTAAATATATTAAAAATATAAAATAACATTTGAATCAGAAAATTAAAAAGAAAAAAAAATCACAATGATCTTCACAATGTTGTGTTTTAAGATCATCTACTGGTAGGAAGATAACTTTAGATACTGGAAATTTTTCTCCATAAACCTTCCACTTTCAACCAACATGACTTTACTTTTAGATAGGAAAAAAAATGAGACTCGCGAGAGCACCGCTATCTTCCATATGTCATTTGCCTTGTTTTTTCATCAATGAGTGTACCAGGTAGACAAAAGGCAATTTACCACATCCACAAAGAAGAGTCAAAGAAAATAATGGGCACAGAGGTAGAGGTAGTTAATCATGCAATGAACCTCATATGGGAAATATTTGGCTTGATATAACAGATTTGGATTTAGGCTCTCGTGAAATTGCAAATTGTTGATATTGTTTATTTGTTCGATCAAGCTTATGAGGTGGTTTATGCACATATGATATTTTGTTTATTGTAGGGTTATCTCGAGGGGTCTACAGGATAAGGAACAAAGGAAAAAACATAGTGAGGTAAAAACACAAGAAGAGTGCGATTGTAACACTACTTCATCTTGGAGTTTCATCATGGAAAAGTGCAACTCTTGTCTTGCAATTGCAGACCATCTTACTTAATGTTTTATCATTTTAAGAGTTGATCTGGGCCTCTTATCTTGTTATTCATCATTTTCTAATGTACTTACTATTTTTTATTTGCAGACAAAAGCATGCGCAAATTTCATTTATTTTTTCTATTATGTTTTCAAAATAAAAAAATAAAAATTTATTTTGCAAGCTTATTAAAAATTTACGAGCAAATGGAAGACGAAAAATAGATTAGGAATTTTTTTATTTTCGTCAATTAATTTATATTCTTGAAATCAATGAATCTGTCATGCTACTTTCTGATCCTCGCGGTCACACAAAGTTCGAAGGAGAGCATACTTATTCTAGCAAAAATAAAAGACTTGAAAATAAAACCCTACCTACACTACGCTAATTAGAAATGAGAGAGTAGTTATGTATAATCAAGCATCCAATGTAGTCATGCACGCAACAATAATAAAAAAATGGTATCTTTCAATTTAGCAATTGCCAGTCGAGAATATGTATGAATGTGTGAAATTAGCGGTTGAAACTGTAAATTAAAAAAAGAAAAAGAAAAACTAAATGAATCTAACCTAGTACTTGCTTGAAAACAACGTTCAATTAGGGTTTTGTAGGCGTAATTTTTCTAACTCAGATCATGATGCAGCTCCTCGTTGTCCTCCTCGACCTCTTGCACGCCTAATGGTTCTTCATTAAATGTGCAAGGTTCTTTGTATGTTGATTCTTCGTTCACCTCAAGAGGAGTGAATAAGATCTCGGCTGCTGTCAATATCTCTTGTTCCAGAGAGGAGGAGACCCCAACTTTTGCTAGGATCTACGTAAGTTGTTCCAATATTAAATTCATTGTTAAATCATGTTAAAAAAAAAGGATTCTTACAGCACCCAAAACTGAAATCGAAATGAAAAAAACTTGAATAAAATCACTCTTACTAAAATGGAAAATAATTACTCTTCACAGTTGTGGAAATTAAAACGTTCCTGATAGTTGGTAGGGACAGTGAGGAATATACACTGGAGCAGCTCTATGACCCTTAGAACCAACACATGTAGATCACACTTGCAAAAATTAAAACTACTCTTCCATGAATTGAAATTTGCAGAAATTGAAATTACTTCTACCTAGTTATCACAAAATTCTATGTCCCCTTACCAACATGTCTAGATCACACTTGTAAAAATTTAAACTAATCTTGTAGAAATTGAAATTTGCAGAAATTGAAACTACTTTTACCTATTTGGTAGGGAGAACATGAGGAGTCTCCTCTCACGAGCTTCTATGACCCCTTACCAACACGTCTAGATCACACTTGCATGAATTGAAATGAAAAAGAAGCTAATACCTCAATCCATCATGCTTCCCTGGAAATGGTGCCAAAATGTTGGGATCTAAAGATGTCCTAGCATATAACCTCTATGCATCATCCAAAGGTAGGCACTGGAACAAGCGTTTTACTTGTCACCTACATAGGTTCTTACCTTCTCTTTTCAATCCCCGTCCTCCAGATATGCAACTCCTGCAAAGGGACAACAATCATAACAAAAGGAACGACAATCATAACAAGGGAACGACAGTCGTTATATTGGACCAAACTAATGTTGTATTAATTGAGTTGTAGTACTTGCCCAACTATTTAATCTGTCAACCCGGGGTTCGTAAATTGACAAAGCACACACAAAGTATATGCAAAATCGAAGAGGAACTAATCTAATCTAATGTTTAAGCTATGACATAAATTCAATCATTAATCTAACACACAACTGAAATATAATCATTAATCTAACACACGACTGAAATTGAATTAATTAATGTAACACACGACTTGGAATTGAATTAATCTAGTTGCGTAAATGAAATTAATCTAGGAATGGGAAATTACGTAAATGAAATTAATCTAGAAATAAAGAACTACATAAAGGAAAAGAAGATACAAGAAGTGAAGAGTTGAATGGCACAACAACACATGAGAGCTCTCACCAATGAAGCAATCTTACATTCAATAATCAAATCAATCTTCATAACAAGATAATGAAAACATGAAAACCAAAACCATGAATCAAAGCTAAGAATCCCTTTCTCTTCAAATCCTAATGTCTACTTTGAATCTAATTACTTGATTACTACATTACTTTATATTCTAATTGAATCCTAATTCCTAATGAATCCTCATGAAGAGAGAGAACTCTCTTTTATACATGAGAGCCTTGAATATAAGATAACCATCTCATTATTATGGATCCAGTCTTCTCTCAACCTATTTCCCATTATTACAAAATATAATCCCTTCAAATCCTCACACATATCTATGATATATCTTGGATAAGATATTCCAACCAAATCTCCATGATCTTCTCCTTGGAATGGGTTTGAATTATCTCCTCAAATCTTGAAATGGTGGAGGAAGTATTCGAGAAGTCCTTTTGAATTAATCCTTCACATATTCTTACACATTACAAAGCTCACACATATTTGAGATATATATGAAAACATGTCAATTTTCTAACATTTAATCACAAATTCCCTTTTAATGCTAAAATGAATAAAGTGGAAAATAATAAGGTGAAACCCAAGTATATTTATGAAATGATATCGTGAAAGGTTAATGGGGCGATGAAATGTGAAGAATAATGAAGGGAAAGGTGGTTACGAATAGGACATTTATGAGCCCCAACAATGCTATGAGCATGCTTTGAAAATGTGGTGACACTACTTATTACGAAGGAGATTTTTGTTGAAAGAAAATAATATTAGACATAAACACTTTTTCAACGTGAAGAACTTGAATGAAAGACAATATGTATGTTTGGCTTTCCTAAGTGAGTGAGATTTTGAAATAGAATGTATCAAAGGAAAATTAAACAAGATAGAAAATTCACTTAGTAGGAAACTAAATTTAATTTCTAGCAGTAGCATAAAATATGATCTAAAATAAAAAATTACATCAGCAACAAAAAACAATGAAAATTATAGAAAAATTCGGGAAAAAATGTATGAATAATAAATTAGTTGAGGGAGAATCAAAATTTAGCTGCAATAGGAAGGTTTAGTGTTGTACATAAACATAATTTACATTCCAAACAACACATAATTAAATAATTTGGTAATATTTGAAATACATAAGAAACCTTATTTAGGTCACCCTCGTTACCAAAGGAATACAACAACTTTGAATAAAGAGTATTTTTTTCTAGGGATGAAAACAAAATTATGTGAATATGTTGCTAGGTGTCTTGAGTGACAACAAGTTAAGGTTGAGCACCATCACCTAGATGGATTTTTGTAGCCCATACACATTCCTAAATGGAACTGAGAAGTGATCAATATAAAATTTATTACATGACTACCTACTACTAAGAATAAAAATGATTCTATAATGGTAGTAGAAGACAAAATTTCAAAATCCATACACTTTAATCGAATAAAGTCTACTCACAAGGACATGAACATTGTAGCTATTTTCATGAAGGAAAGATTTAGAATGTGTGCTTTACCCAAAAATATCATTTGAGACAGGGATGCGAATTTCACTTCAAATTTATAGAAAACTTTGTTCACTAGTTTGGACACTCAATTTAGTTTTAGTACAAAATATCATCCTCAAACTGAGAGTCATGAAAGAACTAAAGAAATTTTAGAGGATATGTTGCAGATGTACCTCATGGACTACCCTAAAAAGTGGGAATATTACCTTCATCTGGTTGAGTTTGCATACAATAAAGGTTTTTAGATGTCATAAAAAAGAGTCCTTTTGAAGTGATGTATGGAAGGAAGTTCCAAACACTTAGTTCGGAAAACCCAGTAGAGACAATTATTTTTGGTCCCAACATGTTAAAATAAGTGTAAATTGTTTTTGAGAAAGAAGAACATAATTTGAAAAGTGCACACAATTGACAAACGAGATTTATAGACTTGAACAAAAAGCATACATAATTCAATATAGGAGATTATGTTTATCTAAAATTAAACCCAGAAAGAGTTCTTTCAAATTGGGAAAGAGTTCCAAACTATTACCACATTATTGTGGGCCATTTGAAGTGCTTTTTAGACTAGGGTCAATGGCCTATCAACTTGCACTACCAACCAATTTAAAAGTACAAAAAACAAATCATGTTTCATTATTAAATAAATATGTGCATAATGTAACTCATATTGTAAATTCGAATATGATCGACGTGTCGAACTGGAAGGGGAATTGCAATGGAGCCACTTTATTCCTAAGGAGGTCACTTGGGAAATGGAAGAAACCATCAGGAAGCATTATCCGGTATTGTTTAATAGCTGAGATGCTCTGAGGACAATGCTAATGTATTGGGAAATGTTTCATTATTTGTGTTGAGAAAGTTTTGAGAAAAAGACTTGTGCTAAAATTATATCATCATAAACATTGATGATGGTGAATATTTTTGTAAATATTATTTTTGATATATTTTATTTAAACTAGAGAAAAACTTATTAGAGAATCCAATTAAAAAAGAGTAAATCTTTATTCCATGGGAAACTCTAAAGTGATAAAAACCACTAGAGTACATTTTTTCCATGAGGACAAGTATAAACCTACTCCCAAATATGTGAGATTTAAGGGAACAAGCTAGCACAAAGTTAGGCCAAGAATATTCCTTAGGGTTAGGGATGAAACTAACTTGGAAAATGACCTAGGAAAACTAGGAATGTTTTATTGGTCACATAAGAAAAGACAATTATAGAGGAGGTAGGACATTGATGAATACTTATGAATGAGAATTTGAGTTTGATGGTTATGAGAAAGTATCAAACTATGGTTATTCTAGAAAAGTTAATACAAATTTCACTCCCTATGGAATAAAGACTTAGGCTCAGGGGTGACACAAACAAGTAATCTTGATTGTTATGGTATATGGCTCAGAGGAACAAGATTTTCTACTCAATTTCCCTGAAATCTTGAAGTTGGCTCAAATATGTAGTTTTTCTAACAATTATTTTTATCTATGCATTTATAGAAAAAATCAAAATTCACTCTTATTTATTAAGTTCGAGATTATTAAAAGTATTTGAAACAAAGTTAAAGTAATATTTATATATATTTATGAATTAATGGAATTATCCACACTAAGGAAAAACTAATCTTTATGTGTTTATGAGTCAATGGAATTAGCGAGAAAAAAGAAAAAGTAATACAAAAAAAATCAAAGTTGAGTCCTATTTATTATGTTCGGGATTATTAAAAGTATTTGAAACAAAGATAAAGTGATCTTTATATATATTTATGAATTAATGGAATTATCCACACTAAGGAAAAATTAATCTTTACATGTTTCTGAGTCAATGGAATTGGCGAGAACAAAGAAAAATAATCTTTATATATTTATTTATGAATTAATAGAACCTTAGTTGTGGCAAAGAAAAATTGTAACAGCCCTAATTAATTAATTAATTGTCATAATTAAATATTTGTTTAATGTATATTAGTTTAATTAATTAATTAATTAATTGTCCTCATTAAATATTTGTTGAATGTATATTAGTTCAAGTAATTAATTAATTAATTATCATGATTAAATATTTGTTTAAGGAATATTGGTTTAATAAATTAATAATTTTCAGTTTTGAGACTTAATGAAGGGGATGAGGTGGTTGAGACTTAATGGGGGGATAAGGCGATGAATAATGGGGAAGGGAGGATAAGGCAAGGGGGAAACACTCGGGAAAGGGGGGCTTTTTTTTGGAGCATTATTTTTCATATTAGAGGACTGTATTAATGGTTTGGCTGGGGGAAGCTTGCTGGAGGATTGTATTACTGGTTATTCTTGAGAAGCTTGTTAGAGGTGTGTCATAGGGGGCACCTGTTGCTACGAGTTTTGGGCTCGGGGGCCAGGAAACCGCAAGGATTCATGGAGTTAGGGAGATAAAGAGGCTCTGTTCCTAGCTAGCTGGGAGGAAAAGATTCAATTTTCAGGCAGTTTCAAGCAGTTAGCAACAACATGAAAGAAAGGGACAAACTTCTTCTTCACGAGGTGTTTTACCAATATTAATTTTGTTCTGAATGAAAGTTATGATATGTATCTATGTATTGAAAATGTGTAATATGTTGTGTAATCTGTTTTGTGACTATTTTGGAGTGTATAAATTGAGAATTTTATATTTAATTGATTAATTTGCTAGAAATTCAACATAAATTAAATAGATTTGTTGTAATACAAACAAAAATAGAAATCAGATGTCATGTTCAAGAAAAGAAAATTAATTTGGATTACAAATTTACCATTTAACTTTGAATCCCTAGTGAAGGGCTTTAGACATGCTATCAGAGTTGTAGTTTGAAACATTAAAGCCTTAAGGGCCTACCTACAACTAAATTAAATAAATAAATAAATAAATAACCATATATACCACTGTTTAACTAAGCAGAAAATAGGGAGTTTCTTAAACTGGAGAAAAACCCAGAAATTTATTTTCTTGGATTGGAACCGAGTTGCCTACTACATTGAAAAATATTCTGCAGTTTCCATGTCATTTAAATTGAAAACAACCTAAAAAAAAAACCACCTTAGAATTAGAAACAATCCAAAAAAAAATTGAAAATAACCTTGTAAACCCAAGTAAAATAGGAAAATAGCCATGAAAAACACTAGAAATAAACTTGAAACAACTGAGAAAACACTGAAATTTCCACTAATAAACCCTTGAAAAAAGAAATCCCTGAAAACACTAATGAGAATTATGAAATAGCTTAAGATGTAGCAGGAAGGAGTCGTGGAGCTGTTTCATCCTCCCATATCTGGTTTCAACCACCAAACCACCTGTTTACTTGTAACAACTTTCACTTGCAAAGGACAAAGAAAGACATCATAAAAGAAGCATTAGATGGGGTCAAAATTTCTAAATATGAAAACAAAGAAAAAAACTTAATTTAAAAAG
>SNQJ01S0052193.1:57844-80857 GCA_010110895.2 Picea sitchensis | reverse complement strand
GTACATGCACGAGACTTGTATGTACTAGCTACACATGCATTTCTTGCACATGTACACTAGTATGTATGAGTTTTCTTGTCTTACTTACTGATAATGTTGTTTATTGGATATGAATGTGTGAACCATGTGTCATTTCCCTTGTATCATAAAATACTTTAACTTCGGGACGATGTAACAACCCTAATTAATTAATCAAGTGTCATAATTAAATATTTGTTTAATGTATATTAGTTAGTTTAATTAATTAATTAATTGTCCTTATTAAATATTTTTTGAATATATATTAGTTTAAGTAATTAATTAATTAATTATCATGATTAAATATTTTTTTAAGGAATATTGGTTTAATAAATTAATAATTTTCATTTTTGAGACTTAATGAAGGGGATAAGGTAGTTGAGACTTAAAGGGGGGGATAAGGCGGTGAATAATGGGGAAGGGGGGATAAGGCAAGGGGGAAGCACTCGAGAAAGGGGGACTTTTGTTTTGGAGCATTATTTTTCATATTAGAGGACTGTATTACTGGTTTGGCTAGGGGGAAGCTTGCTTGAGGATTGTATTACTAGTTTTTCTTGAGGATCTTGTTAGAGGTCTTTCATAGGGGTCACCTGTTGCTAGGAGTTTTGAGCTCGGGGGCCAGGAAACTGCAAGGATTCCTAGAGCTAGGGAGCCGGAGAGACTCTGTTCCTAGCTGGCTAGGAGGAAAAGATTAAGTTTTCAGGCAATTTCAAGCAGTTTTCAAGTAGTTTCAAGAAGTTAGCAACAAGAGGAAATAAAGGGACAAACTTCTTCTTCAAGAGGTATTTTACCAGTATTAATTTTGTTCTGAATGAAAGTTATGATATGTATCTATGTATTGAAAATGTGTAATATGTTGTGTAATCTGTTTTGTGACTATTTTGGACTGTATAAATTGAGAATTTGATATTTAATTGATTAATTTGCTAGAACTTCAACATAAATTAGATAGATTTGTTGTAATGCAAACAAAAATAGAAATTAGATGTTATGTTCAAGAAAAGAAAAGTAATTTAGATTACAAATTTACCATTTAACTTTGAAACCCTAGTGAAGGACTTTACAAAAATAGGTATTCCTTTAACTATGAGTTTACTATTAAATAAATACATGAAGAAATGAAAACATTTATTAAATATAGTTTCCTACCTATTATTTCTGTTTGTAGATAGATTGTAGAGTAAGGTATAAGAATTTGTTTTGAATGAAGAATAACATTGAAGAATCTATGTGATGTCTCTATATTTTTTTTATTTTTTCATACAAGATATTATTCCTAAAACTATTTTAACAAAATAGTGTTGCTAGTATTTAATTCTTTTAGTTAAACAATAAATAAATAAATTAGAGGTATACTAAAAAAATTAAATACAATGGTAACCAATATTGAGTTATAGATATAAATTTATTTCATATTTATGCTTTGAGTCATGTAGAATAGTTAAAATATTTCCATTCAATCTTTTATCTAAGCATTTGATAAGATAAACAGAGATTCAATAAGACCAAGGATTATACTTATCTATTAATCAATATACTTGGTCCAAACATGCTATTAAATAATCTTGGAGTTATATATAAAAAAAAGAAAAGAAAAAAACCCTAGGGTTCTTAAAACAAAGAAGAAGTTGAAAACAAAACAATAGAAAGTATCGACATCTTATAAACTAGCACAGCCACAAATTCGTGGCTGGTGAACGCTTAAAGGACGGCTTGCAAAACGTGGCTGGTGAAGGCCAAAGATTTAGGTTGGCATAGAAAATGAAACCTTAATCACTCATAGCTAGCCACCATAGTAAATTTTAAATATGATTAAGTAAAAGTAAAAAAATAAACATGTAAACTTATGTCTTTATAATAGTGAAGAAGTTAGTGATTGAAATCACAACCATTGATTTATTGGGACTACTAAAAATATTCTATCAATATTTAATCTTATCCATACAAAACTGATTAAGCACTAAAAACCTCAGCTTAACAAAAATGACACCTAGTAAATAATAGAAGAACCCTGGACCTATGTTAATATGTGGAGATAATATTTAAGAAAGTTTAAACTCTAATAAGAAATCATCTACGAAATAAACATAGGTTGCGCCGACCGACACTCTGTGTAGTTACAGTTCATCCTTTACGACTTTAGAAGGTAGGATTTAAATTACTTATCATAACCGAGAAGAAGCGGCTATGTTCAAGGGATTCATGAGATAAAGTTATCATATGATAACTTGTGTGAGAGCTACGTAATATGCTAGTACGTGTCTTGAAGGGCTTCGATTACCCCTGCAAACAAGCCATAAAATTACAAATTAGAGAACAAAATCAAATAACACCTATTGAATTTAAATGATTTAATGGCCTGAGCATATAATCATAATTATCCAGATGTAATGATGACTATAGAAGTCGAACTGGCCAAACATCACATGCTAATAGTCAACAAACCTCTGTAAGGATGTTAAAGGAGCCAAGATATTTACCATCGAGTTTAAACGTTTCATTATAAATCGTAAACTAATAAATAATGCTTACCATTAATGGGTAGAGGTCAAGGAACCAAAGGTTATGGTTAACGCTCCATACCCTGAACAAAATTTTCGAATCCAGTTTGGGATTGTAACTTGGGTAACTCATAGGTAGGACACCTAACACAGAAAGCAAAGGGGTTAATATTATAACAAACAACAAAATAAATGAAAAATATGTAATACATTGCATATAGTGTATGTTTGCTAAAATAGAAGGGTCGACTAAACGAAAACCTGAGTCTAACCTGCGTGCAACAATGAATAATAAATTACAATAGAAATCTCAGAAAAATAAATGATAACCAAACTATCGAGAGATAAAATAGTTTACCTTTGAACACTGTGATGAATGTTAGCCAAATATTAAATGGAAGAAATCATTTCACTTCTCTCTAGACGAGGTCTGAGTCTATCATGAGTACTCTTTTTGGCTAAATGATTATCAACAATACAAGCTGGTACCTACACTAAGTTAAGGAGCATACGTACTATTAGGTGAACTAGAATATCAGTGGCAATGATGGTGCTTATACATGGCCACTATAAGGATGATTATGGTGGAAATCAACACACTATAATCTGAAGTTAACTCGAGATCAATTAATAATCATTTATGTGAGGAGACCAAAACCATAACTTGAGGTGACTAGTTAACAAGTCTTATTAATTTTAGTTGAGGACGAAGATTTGTGGGGCGAATGTGAAGATTTGGAGTGTAAAGATAATAAAATAAAAGTTATACATATGCATTCAATACTATATGATATTTTAATGTGTCTTCATTATCTATTCAATATATAATATTGAATATATATGATATTTGGATATATAGGAAGAGGGATAAAGGACACCCTATTTTTAGAGGGAAGGATGCCCTACCTTACTAGTTTTAACGTACTATTAAAAGATAACATTTCTTGCTAAGATTGATACTTGCCTTTAAGTCCTAGCCAGGGAGGATGTTATAGCCTTAAAGAGAGACACTTTAAGTTAGAACTTGCTTCGCCTCCTGGCCATATTTGTATACCTTTAATGAGCATATCCTGCACTAGCCAATAGGGAGAAGTTCGAATCATGAACCAAGAGCGCATAGTCTAGCTCACCCGTTGATCCCACGAACCTCACCAGTTTTGATAAAAGATCATTCAAGATAAAGGCACCTCCTCTTGCATGGTAGCTTTCGTGGTCTACATGATCTCTTGTTAGCCATGGTATGTAAGTGATCTCAAACACTTTGTTTCACCTGGTTTTACATTCTCGCGAGCGCTTCAAACACAACGTGGGGGTATTCCTCCCAAATTGTCTTTTTCTTGATGGACCAATTAAAATATTGAATGCAAAAGTATTGCCATTGTAAAGCAGTGGAATTAGGATGGATGGATTATGTTGTTACTTCTTTAAATCTAACATATTCCTTTCTAAAATGTGTTTTCTTTTTTAAGCTTCAATGTCAACCTTATGTTCTCCTTTTTAAGCTTCAATGTGAACTTTCCATGTTCCAGAGACATTTCTTCTGGGCTCAGTTAGTTAAAATCAAGATTTCGCGAAATCATAATAAATTTGTGTTCGATCGATGAACTTTTCTTCCCGTTTTTCATCATAATACTTCCGCTCTCACAGCAGTAAGAAAGTTTTGAATTTTACTTGAGATTTCAGGGGTTATGTTTTATATCTTGAGATTCCTTAGGTCGATTTTTCATTCCTAGATTAATAAGCATGGTCAATATATAATGGGTGGCCAATAGCTCAATGATTGGAATTAGATTAAAGTCTCTGTAAAATATCACTTTACTTCATGAATAACTTCCATTACACATGTCAATTAAATAACCGCCACGAAAAACCATTTGATAGAGAACCGATGAGAAGTAAGGCCGAGAAGTAGTGTTGATGTGTCTCTATAACTTTGGCATATGTAGGCTTCTTATTTATTATTAATTGGATAAAAAGAACCCATTCTCACAAGATTTAGAGCCTCACCATTAGAAAAAATTAGCAGTTTCTTTCAAACAAAAGTGATTTGAAATTAATCAGACCTAATATTCTATATTAAGAAATTGATCAGACCTAATCAGACCTAATATTCTATATTAATCAGACCTAATCAGACCTAATATTCTATATTAAGAAATACTGCATAGTTTAAATGTTCAGTGTTTAACTCAAATACACAGTACTTCTCAAGAAGGAAATCCCAATCCTTAACTTATACGCCTTCATCACGCTTTGAGCTCTCATGGAATCAAATCCAACCCAAAGTGAAGAAGTTGATCACTTTGTTCTCGAGTCTTCATGCGGGACCAAGTTGGGTTGTTGTGAACTTGTTTTAGAACTCAGAAAATGGAAAAAAGGAGATAGATGAAGTTATCCATCCGCTTGCAATACTGGTTGATCATTCTTTTCGATTTTTTGAATTTGTTTCTGGTCTGAAAATCAAGGTATGTCCTAGATATAAGTCTTGTTGGTGGTAGTCATTTATAAAACCTCCCCTCCATCCCTCAAAACAATGAAATTTGGGAAATGGATTCAAAGGCAGTAGATACCTGCTATCAGAATCTGTGCTACAGGGAATCAAAAAAGTAAACAAACCTGCATTTTGATGCAGCAATGAACCTGTCGATTGGGCTGCGATCGAGGGAGATCTCGATCAAGAGGAGAGAAATCAAAGAAGTACATTTCAAAGAAGAAAAATATTTCATCTCCACTAAACCGTCTTGTTGACTCCTTCGTTCCTTGACTGTTGAATAAATTCTTCTTTCAATCTATCTTAAATGTATGTTTCCTCCACCTATAATCACATTCAATAGTAGCAACCACGACTTTATGAAGATATTCATAGTTCTAATAAGAGGAAGAAAAAATAACAGAGCTAGGCATAAGATCGACCAGTTATAGATCCATATTCAGTAGTTTACCTTGAAGGCATGCTCTTCCATCACTTGATCGGCATGTTGTTCATTAAGGGTCTCTCGCAAAGCACAGGAAAAACACAGATAAGGAAACACAGGTAAGGAAGCAGTACAATTATGTGAGGATCTGGTTTGAAGTAAATATAAACAAAGTGGACTTCAAGCACTTGGTGATTAGCATCCATGCAGGGTGAACACTTGGCAGAACACTTGGTAATTAGAATTCATGCACTAAACATTAGATAGTGAAAATAAAGCGTAGATATTTAATGTCACACTTTAGTTTCAAGGTTTTGAAACAAACATTTAGCAACAGTTACCTTAATTGCAATATTACTCAAAATTGTTTTGGTAGCCATCAACTCGGCAATAATGGGTTGGTTTCACTAACCAATTAGATGTCAAAAAAATGTTTTTAAACAATTAAGAAAAATAAAGAAATTGAAATTGTAATGTAAAACTTAGGAAATCGGCTCAAAAAACTTTGGTGCACAGTGAATTAATAGATAGGCAAAGCGATATCAATCCTTATATACCATGCCTAGCAGCAGGTATAATAATAATACATACATATATATGTGCATAAGTACTCTCACCCAATTCAATTAAGGAACACTAACTATTCTCATGCTATAAGTGGATTGATAACAACAAATGATATTAATAAAAGTCCTTATGTTGATAATCCCATGGGGAATATTAGTAAGAGCTATATACTTATGTTTATGCTAATGATGAAAGTAATGTAACTAGTGTATAGTTATAAACATAGAGAAGTTGGTATCATAAGTATAATGATGTACACCAAAGGATTTGGGAAAGTTTAAAATATAGAAATCTATACATGTGAGTGCTAGTGGGGAAAATCCCCCTATTACTATAGTAGGGTCAAAGTACATGTAGAGCTATGATCTCGCTTAAAAGAAAATAATATTCTTAAACTACCCTAAACATTCTAAATGGTTGAACAAAAAGAGATCAGAAAGTAGGTCAGAAATAGTATCTTTGGTTCTAAAGTTCGATGTAGACCTCCTCTACCTTTGCAGCTTCCCAGGATGTTGGTCTCCTCCCAAAGCACCTGCAAGAATACATATGAAAACAATGCTAAAAATACTATATATCTACTCATCAAGATTAGGGTTAGATATAAACCATTATGCATAAATCAAATGAAAAGCATAAACACATAATATTTGGGACAAGAAAATGATTATTTTATTCAGTATGAAGATTAAGAGTTACAACCTTCAATGACTGACACTTCGTGAACTAGGTCCGGGCTCCTATTAAATTTTCTCCAAGTCCATCATCCCAAAGACTTCTCTCACAATCAATTGATCACTTTAGGGAAAGGGAATGGATTGTATAGGAGAAAGGTCTAGAGAGGGAATACTGAGGCCAAATCACAGAAAGGGTTGTAATATTTGGAATAAGAAGGGGAAGGGATTTTGGAAGAGTTTATGTGTTCTCATACTTGATGATGGAATGGGACCCCAAGACCTCCTTTTATATGAAAAAAGGATATTTATTTAGTTTGGGGATGGTCTACAGTGGGTGAATTAGTTAGGAAACCTCTAATAGCTCGTTAATTCCATTGAATTCCTTGCAACTTTTTATTTTTTGCAACTTTTGGAGGTAAACGCAGGTTTTTTAGTATGTAGATAGCATATGTACACGAGCTATATTTCACGTAGAATTCGTATGTACGTGGGAAGCAGGGTGCATACATGCTCAAAAAATGGTTTTTTAAAGAGAGTTTTGCGGCAGTAATTTGGAAAATTGTGCAAGCAGAAAGGCCAATGCCATGTATGCATAAGTAGGGAATTTTAGGGATATAATATATGCCCCCTAATGTGTGAGGACAAAGGAGAAACTAATGGCTGAAATACATTACAATATTGTAATATACCAGATATAAAAAGTATGTAGAACAGAAATAAAATTCTAGAAATGGCAGAATAATAGTAATATAACCAGCATAATCTCCACAATAACATGGAAATGATATAAGAACAACAACAGAAATAACACTTTGATTCAGAAACCAATGTTCATGGGCCTCTTCGAGGGGGAAACCTCCAGTCGAGCAGAACTCTGTTACAATAATCTCCAAGCTAGGGTTTTCATACCCTCGAACCTTATTTATACTAAATATGTCTATCAAGAGAAGCATCTAGAGGAAGGTTCTTCTAGAAGTAGAAGCTTCTATTAGGTCTTCTTACATCCTCCTTATTCTATTTTATTGAAAGGACTTATTAATATTGACCTTTATTACATCCTAATATATTGATCTACCTATGTGCGGGTTAGGACCCTAACATGTCCGCCCCCTTAAAAAGAGCCTTGTCCTCAAGGCTTGAGATGTGAAAACTGTTGCAGAATGGTAGTTGGTTCCCAAGTGGCATCTACTGGAGTTGTATCTTTCCACTGGACTAGAACTTCCTTGATGGTTTGTTGACGCAGGCGATGCTCACGCTGGTCCAAAACTACTTCTGGCTGTAACCAAATGGATCCTTCTTCAACTAACTCGGGAAGGTTGGTTTGAATTTGGCACCTAGTTCCAATCACCTTCTTTAAGAATGAAACATGAAAAACAAGATGTAGCTTTGACTAACTGGGCAGAGCTAACTGATAGGTGACTTGTCCCACACGCTTGAGAACTATATAAGGACCATAAAATTTGGGCGCTAGCTTCTGACACTGCTCAGCCTTGACGGAAGTTTGCTTATATGGTTGCAGTCGCAGAAACACCTAATCCCCTTCTGCAAATTGGCGTTCAGAGCGACCTTGATCTACTTGTTTCTTCATGTGATTATGTGCCATGACCAAGTTCTCTTTAAGGGTATGAAGAATATCCTCTCGAAATGTAAGTGTTTGGTCAACTTCCTAGACCTTCGAGGTACCTGGTAAGTATGAGAGAACTGAAGGGGGCTTATGTCCATATACCACTTCAAAAGGAGTCATGTGTGTAGTTGTATGATAGGAAGTGTTGTACCACCATTCAGCTAGGGGTAACCATTGAGCCCACTGATTTTTCTTTTTAGAGGCAAAACACCTTAGATATGTTTCCAAACACTTGTTGACAACTTTCGTTTGACCATCAATATGGGGATGATAAGTTGTGCTTAGATGCAATTGGGTGCCCTGTAGCTTAAACAGTTCTTTCCAAAAATTGCTTGTGAAAGTTGGGTCACGATCAGAAACAATAGAGTGTGGCATGCCATGAAGCTTGAAGACCTGGCCCATGAAAATTTGAGACACCATGGATGCAGTAAATGGGTGTTGAAGAATGCATAAATGATCATACTTGGAAAGGCAATCCACAACCACCATTATGACTGATTTATTTCCCCATTTGGGTAAGCCGGTAATAAAGTCCATAGAGATATCCTTCCAAATAGTAGGTGGAATCGGAAGCGGTTGTAGTGTGCCCGGAGATTTGACTGTTTCTCCCTTGTTGTGCTAACACACCTCACATTCAACGAAAAAATTATGGATGTTTTGTTTCATACCATCCCAGAAGAAAGAACGTTTGACCCTGTCATAGGTTTTGGTGAACCCAGAGTGCCCCGTTGTGGGTGTAGCATGAAGCTCAGAAAGTACCATGGATTTAAGATTTGATTGTTTACTTAAATACAAATGACCTTTGTATCGAATCTTATCCTGGAGCCAAGAGTACCCTGGGGAATCTGGAGCATTGGTTTGCAATTGCTATATCAGATGTGAACTTTTGGGATCTTGTAGCCATTCTTGGCACACAGCTTGGAGCCAATCTAGTACAATGAAGGAAAGAGAAAAAAGGTATCCTTCTTCTTCATATTTTCAGGACAGTGCATCCGCCACCACATTGTCTTTTCCCTTCTTGTAAATGATCTCATAATCATATACAAAGAGATTGGTCAACCATTTTTGTTTCTCTGGGGAGGAAATGCGTTATTCTAGAAATTACTGGAGGCTTTGATGGTCTGTCTTAATTTGGAAATGTTGCTCCAAGAGATAAGCGCGCCATAGATCAATGACATGCAAAATAGCCAACATTTCCTTTTCATAGATGGGTCTGCCCAGATTCCTTTCAGATAGTTTCCTGTTGTTGAAGGCCAAAGATCGACCCTCTTTCATAAGGACAACACTGATTCCTTTCCCTGAGGCATCACATTCCAATGCAAAGGTCTTTGTGAAATCAGGAAGGGCCAGGACTGGAGTGATGCACATGGTCATCTTCAAGGTTTGAAAAGATTGAGCAGTGGTTGGAGTCCAAGTGAAAGAGTTCTTTTTTAGGAGAGTTGTGAGAGGTGCTGCAATCTTTCCATAATTCTTAACAAAATTGTGATAATACCTTGTTAAGCCCAGAAATCCATGCAATATTTTGAGAGTCTTTGGGTGCAACCAGTCTTGCATAGCTTCAATCTTTTTCGAATCCACCCTGATGCCATCCTTGCCAACCAGATGACCCAAGTATTCTACTTCTGAGGCACCCAAAGCACATTTAGACTATTTCAAGAAAAGTTTTTGCTGAGAGAGTAGATAGAGAACTTGATCCACATGATTAAGATGGTTTGTCCAGGTTTTGTTATAGATTAGGATATCATCAAAGAAAACTAATACAAAATGATGAAGAAAAGGATGGAAGACATGATTCATGAGGCTTTGGAAGGTGGAGGGGGCATTACACAAGACAAAGGGCATGACCAAAAACTAATACTGGCCCTCATGAGTTTGAAAGGTCATCTTAGGAATGTTTGCCTCCTTCATACGTATCTGGTGATAGCCCAAGCGAATATAAATTTTAGTAAATAATTGGGCGCCACTCAATTCATCCAAGAGGTCATCAATGACAGGAATGGGAAATTTGTCTTTAATGGTCAGTTTGTTGAGGGCACAAAATTCAGGACACATTCTCCAAGAATACCACTTGTAATATACCAGATATAAAAAGTATGCATAACAGAAATAAAATGCTAGAAATGGCAGAATAACAATAATATAACCAGCATAATCTCCACAATAACACATAAATGATATAAGAACAACAACATAAATAGCACTTTGATTCAGAAAGCAATGTTCACGGGCCTCTTTGAGGGGGCAACCTCCAATCGAGTAGTGCTCTGTTACACTAATCTCCAAGCTAGGGTTTTCATACCCTTGACCCTTATTTATACTAAATATATCTATCAAGAGAAGCATCTAGAGGATGATCCTTCTAGAAGTAGAAGCTTCTATTAGGTCTTCTTACATCCACCTTATTCTATTTTATTGAAAGGCATTATTAATATTGACCTTTATTACATCTGAATATATTGATCTACCTATGTGCGGGTTAGGACCCTAACAAATATCTTTACCAGTAGGAAGGCACAAAGTCGAGTGAGCCCGGGACTAGAGTTCGGGAGGTCATTATCTACAAAACAATAATAAATATCTTTGATGTAGGCATAACCATGCTTGCGATGAACTAATCATGGTTTTCAATCAAGTACACTACAGATACATGTCATAGAAATGTCTATATAAAGTGTAGCCTAAATAAATACATAGCAGATCTACATCACAAAATCAAATGATGATATTCAAGTACAATATAATATGTGTCTTAAAGAAGCATGAATTCCTACAACTAGAGATGAGGACTTCATATCTCTAGCAACAAATTCGAGATATTCAACATCTTAGGTAGGAGTACAACAGGAGTGTAAGACTCACTACTCTGAGGTCTTCGACATGTCATCAGGAAAAGACTGGAGGATATCGATCATCAGGCAGAAAAATTCTCGATTTTGAATCCAGACTTCACTGGACTCATGAGATGACCGACTCATGAAATTCAAGAGACAAACTACATAATGATCGACTCAGGTTGGATAAAACTTCCCTTGTACAAAATCACAAAATATGATCAAACTCACGAAGTGTAACACTGACATAAGTCTATGATGCAGGAGGCACTGTAAACTCTCCATATGTTTGGAAGAGTAAGCAAACGAAGGAGGACACAACTCTATGTAGAGAGAACAACTTATTAAGGTCATACTAAATCCCAATTCTTGGAGAACAAACAAAAGGATGTTCTTTGTCTAAGGCAGACTATCTTGCTGCCAAAAAACAAATGTATATTTCCCATCCCCTATTTTTGGAATATTTGTTTTTTTTTGTCTTTTTCAAATTTTCAACGAGCTTGAAAAAGAATAAAAAAATTATACGTTACAAAGGAGGAACGAGTGTAGCAAGCAAACAAACTAGTTCCAAGTGCATGGAACATACTGATGCTCAAGGCCAGGAGACATGTGCATGATAAGGACACTCGGGGAAAATTCCTTCATGGGTCAAGGTGTCGGATAGGAAAGGAAAAAATTGTTGCAAGGCTTGCATATAAGGAATGATTTAAAGGTTCAATTGAGAGCAACATGAAGTCAGCATTAGGCCAAATACGCAAAGATGAGATTCACAATGTGATTAAGCATGACATCACAAGACTCCCTCCATGTGAATTTTTACGAGCCTAGAGAAGGTAAGATCGGTGGTTTTTTCATGTTTAGAGATTCTGAGAAAACATTAAAGAAGACTCGAGGGAGTACCTTTTTCACAATTAGTCCAATCGGATTGATAAAGGTTTAAACTTGCACCCATAGGATGTCTCTTCAAAACTATTTTAATGAGTGTGAAAAAGACAAGATCACTCAGCTATATTTTCAACTTTAAGGAGTCTGAAAAGAGCTTAACTATGGACTCACAACCTTTTTCTATGTTTGGTCTCCTTAGCCCAAAAAAGTATAAAATATGACTAAGAAGAACTCTCCCGGTGAGATAAGTCTCCTGAGGCGTACCTTTTTCTTGAATAATCTACTGGCTAGAAAAGGGTTAAATACACGCCAAGTAGATGTTCTTCTAGACCAATTTAACGAGTGTGAAGGAAAAAGGTCACTCGATGATATTTTCATATTTAGGGAGTCTAAAAAGATCTTAAATATGGACTCCAATAGGGTTCTTTTTTCATAAGTAATCTCCAATGCCCAAAAAATAGATAAACCAAAACCAAGGAGAATGTTCATTTTTCAAAAATTTAGTCCCTAGGGCCTGAAAAAGGTTTAATCTTACACCTGAGAATACTCCTCTAGTGAACCAAAGTTCCTAGAGCATATTTTTATTCTTAAAATTATCCA
Source organism: Picea sitchensis (assembly GCA_010110895.2). Taxonomy (NCBI): domain Eukaryota; kingdom Viridiplantae; phylum Streptophyta; class Pinopsida; order Pinales; family Pinaceae; genus Picea; species Picea sitchensis. Next base: position 68,242 of record SNQJ01S0052193.1, on the reverse strand, counting down.
TCCGAAATGAAAAAGGGGTAAACCATCGTTTGACATATGTGCCTTCAAATTTGAGTTTGGCGAGCGTGAAGGGAAATAAGATCGCTCAGAAATATTTGCAATTTTGGATATTCTAAAAAGGGCTTAAACAAGACTCTAGGGGGGTTACTTTCCTCAATTAATCCATATAATATCGAAAAGAATAAATACAGTCTCGTTGGATTTTTCTTTCAAAATTTAAAGTGAGCTTGAAAGACAACAAAGCGTGCTCATTAGGGAGTCTCGTGGGTAAGGCCGAGAATGAAGATAAAAAGAGGAATGCGGGTTCAATATGTGATCATGGATGGACTAACAAGGACTCCCAAGCCTATATAGTCAAAACTCATAGCATGGAGGCCAAAATGTAGCAAAGGATCTACCTAGGGGATCCATGTAGAGGTAGGCTCTACCACCTAATTACGACACTTCTAAAGAAGTATAGAAGCTTTCGTGTCACACTTTGGTGGGATTGATCCTATGGAAAAGTGGAAAAGACAATGATATGCAAAAAGATGGGAGTGAAAACCTAACTTATATGCCAAAGTTGGAAAAAATGACTTTTACCATGGGACGATATAAATGTAACCCATCTCAAAAAGTCACCAAACCGCAAGGACGAGTCCATCGGGATGACTGAAATATAACTCAAAAGAGAACTCAAGTAGAAACCAAGCAGGAAAAGTGAAAAAGGGGACCAAATTAGGGGAAAAAGGGCCAAAGCGGTATATAAATAGAGGTGGACAGCTCAATTTTACCATTGCAATTTGGAAATTAACAAAAAGGAAAAACCCTTTTTATCAAAAACACAAATTATGGGAGCTACGGTGGATAGAAAACCCTCCCACTTGGACCAAGTAAATATAAATCCCTCCTTCTTCCTTTAAAATTAATTTATTTGCATTTAAATTTTAGTTTGGGAGGTGTGCGCCCTTGAAAAAGGGTCATCTCTACATGTACGCGGGTTGTCAAAGGTCAGCCCACATATGTACTTAGGTAGGGTAATAAAAAACCCGAGTACATACACAATTGTTCAAACTACAGCCCGCATACACCTCCTTTTGGATTGAAAAAATAAAACACAAGTACTAAACCCTCTCCAAATTTTGTGTGTGACAAGATGTATGTGCAATGGAGAGAGAGGGAACATGAGGAGTTGGACATATTAGTTGAGGAGGACCCTATGGCAGTTGCTATGGTAAGACAATGTGTCTTATGGAAATTATTTCATTGTTTGTTCATGAGGGAACAACCGAGGTTGCTTAATTCCTTGGTAGAGTATTGGCATCCTGATGCAGAGGTGTTCATGTTAGAGGGTCAATCATTGACCCCGGCCATAAAGGACATATACTTATTGAAGAAAATATCTAGGATATGGGAATCGATTAACTTGAGGACCTTTCCTCCAAGGCCACACAACAAACAATATTACATTGTGATGTATTGTGAGGCTGGTACCGAGAAAGTAGCTTCTTAGGTGCCAATTCACAAGATTACCAGCCTGTCTCTATGACTTATTTTACTCATGATCAAGAAAATTACTAGATCTACAACACTCCATCAGGCCTCCTGTGCATAGATGCACTTGGATGTTCAGTTTTTAGAGGCGACGATATTTGACTGCAATACTACCATGCTAGTATGCATGAAGAGATAGCTCACAGAGTGTCTTAGGCGTGCCAACAAGAGCTTTGGGTTTGGTACCATTTTATGATCTTTTTTCTTCGAGAGGGTTCCTAGTCTTGTAAATGTGTTGAACCTGCACAGAATAGATCTAGCTATAAAATACTACACACATTTGCAGAGAGAAATTGAGAAAGAATAAGAAGGAGAGAAAGAATGGAAGAAATCCCATTGACCATTTGGAATAATGAATAATTTACACATTATATACTTTGTATAAATCAATGAGTGTGCACTAAAGGAGAACCAATGCACCATCGTGGTGGCCTATAGTGATATGGACACACACCAATAGTTACAAGAGTGAACTACCACCTAGTCTAGTCTCTTAGGAAGTTACGGGAGTGAACTGTCACCTAATTGAGTTAACTAGTCAACTAGTCTTCAGTTAACTGACCGAACAAAGAGTAGTGAGGAGTTAAATCAGGGAATAAAGGGTAATGCACCATCTTGGTGATGATCCCAAGGAAAGTGCGCATTAGTTGGTGATTATCCCAATGTTTCATGGTGACAAAACTAATGCAGCATCTAAACTCAACTCAACTAGTCAAATTGAAGTGTCAACTGAAAGAGAATATTCTCCAAGTGGAATATTCTCCTCTAAAATATAGGAGAATGGATAATGACTAAGTATGAATAATAAACAAGGAAAAAAATTAGGGAAAAAAATCCTAGGTGTGTTTGAAGTAACTCCAACACCCCCCCTAAACATCATTATGGTGAAAATAAAGAATGGGTCTCGCCAACGACGTTGTGTTAGGTACCCAAATAAAAAAGATACACTAAAATAAAGAGAGGAAAGAGGGAAAACCTCATGGGAAAAATCCCCTGTCAAGGTACAATGTATGTAAAAACAAGAACTCCAGTTGCTAGGCAATTGTGTCCTTCACTCTAAGACGACTTCATAGAGAATGGAACTTATGCTCAGTGAAGGTTTTGGTGAATATGTCTGTCATATGTTCTACTGAAGCTAAGGAATGTAGGTCGATGATCCCCTCGTGTACTAAGTCCTGGATGTAGTGCATGTGGATCTCGATGTGCTTCATCCACTTCCTCTGAACTAGATCTTTGGATAACTTCAGAGTGATTTGGTTGTCACACCATATGACTATCGACTGATGAAACCAAATGCCCAACTCAGTGAGAAAATATTGTAGCCACATAGCCTAAATGGTTATGTTAACTAGCCCTCTGTAATCTACCTTGGTTGAAGATAGAGCAATTGCATATTGCTTCTTGCTCGACCAAAATTTAGGCTCAGAACCAAGACTAAGTGAGTAACCAGATTTGGAATTATGATTAGTGTTATCGCCATCCCAGTTAGAATCAGTAAAACTAATGATATCTAATGTAGATTATGTTGCATANTGTGGCTCCTACATGAACCTAGAAACTATTCCAATTCATAGGAGAGGTCTGGTCTAGATTGTGTGAGATACAACAAGCTCCCCACTAACTATCTATATAGTGTGTTGTCAACTAGTGGAGTCTCCCCACCATCCTCAAGTTGGACTCTTGATAAGAAAGGAGTCAGAGCAGAATTGTATTTTTTCATGTGAAATCTCTCAAGGTGATCGCGTGCATACTTTTCCTGAGATAGTTTGATGCCTGATGCATAATGATTGATCTTGAGTCCAAGGAAGAAGTTTCATGTAGAATCCTATTGACTTTAGTAATCACTGAAGTCGAGCAAACCGTGATCATCAAATCATCAATGTACATAACTAAGACTAGAAGTGAATCAGCCGTCCTGAGCATGTAGACATTCGGGTATGATTTACAATGTACAAAGTTCAGTGACAATAGGTAGGATTCCATCTTGGCATACCATTCCCTCAGAGCCTGCTTGAGGCCATAAAGGGACTTCTTCAATCGACAGACCAAATATGAATCCTACATAAATCCATGGGGATGCTCCATGTACATCTCCTCAAAGAGATCACCATGAAGAAATGCATTCTTCACATACATCTAATGGACTTCCCATCCCTTGGTTGTCACAATGGAAAGTCTCAATCATATGGAATCCATATTCGCTACTGGAGAGAAGGTCTCATCATAGTCAATACCATGCACCTACTGAAAGCCTTTGGCAACAAGCCTAGATTTGTATCTGCTAATATACTCATCCATTGTGATCTTGGTCCTATAGACCCATCTTAATATGACAAGTTTCCTCCCAGAAGGAACAAGAACTAGATCCCAATATTGGTTCTCGAGGAGGGAGTTGTACTCCTCTTACATGGAGGATTCCCAAAAGAGATTTCCAGTAGACTTGCCATAAGAATGTGGATCTGAATACTGAACCAAGAAAATATTCCTAGAGGGAAATGGTTCAGTGGTAGTGCGTGAAGCATGAGGCTCCTTGAAATCATATCAATTCCTCCTAGTATCAGTTGGATCACCAACGATATCCCCTGGATCCTGAAGAGTATTTTGTGCCCACTTGGGCCTCTACTCTGGCTCTACAACTGCATCTCGATGCTCTGACTCTGCATCTAACTGTAGTGATTTTAAATCTAAATCATCTGAGTCTTACGAATCAGAACTCTCACCAGAAGATGACTCATGATGTGCATTCTCATCATCTCAAACAGGTGGAAGAATGAAGGTGTCTGCATGCGGCTGTTGAGGTATATGTGAGACATTTTCCTCAAATTGGAAACTATGCTCAATGATGATCTAGTCCGAGGAAAGATCAATAAGCCTATATCCCTTCACACCATCGGGGTATCCAACAAAAATACACTTAGCTCTATGTGGATCAAGTTCCTTCCTCTTTTCAGAGGGAATCCAGGCCCATGCACGTGAACCAAAAATCCAAAAGTGGGTCACTTCTAGTTTGAGGTTCCTCTAAGCCTCGTAGGGGGTCTTATCCTTGAAATATATATGGGGAGATCAGTTTTGGATGTATGTTGTACAATTAAGTGCTTCATCCCATAGTCTCTTTGGTAGTGACTTTCCATGCAGCATGCAAGATGCCATATCCTTTCGAAAATATTATGGCACTCATGACTTACATACTCATGCTTGGAACAATTCTAGCCATGCCTTGATTTCCATCAAATCTTGTCCTCATGGAAAATATTATGGTACTCATGACTTACATACTCTCCCCCGTTATCAGTTCTGAGGACTTTGACCTTCTTTTCAGATTGTATCTCAACTAGGGCATTGAAATATTTGAGGTGTTGAAAGACCTCAAATTTTTTCCTAAGAAAGTAGATCCATGTAAAACGTGAGAAGTCATCAACAAAAATGAGAACAAACCTTGCTTTGATGATGGATGGATCCATAAAAGGACCCATAAGGTCATTGTGGATCATATCTAAAGGTGCAGAAGCTCTATGAGACTTTCCTTTTTCAAATTTCTCTTGAAGGTGTTTTCTGAGAACACATCCCTCACATACTCCCTTGGAGAAATGGATGTTTGGTAGACCATCAACCAATTTTTTATTTCTAAGTTGTTGCATGTATCTAAAATTTAAATGTCAAAACATTTTGTGCCATATCCTACTACTTTCATCAGCATGAGTAAGAAGTAAAGCATAATCAAGTTCAATGAATTCAAAAAAAGTATACAATCTAGATTGATGATTTACCTCACTGGTAGAAACCCTGGAGTTGGTTTTCATTTCATAGATGTCCACCTAATTTGGTGTCAATATTAATTTATTTCTAGTGACAGAATCTGTCATATGATACACGGAGATAAGGTTGACGAAAATTTTGGGAACATGCAACACATTGTCAAACTTTCGTTGGTGAGTTCAATCCTTCCTTTGTCGGTGACTTCGACAGAAGAGTTGTCCCCCATCATAATAGGAGGACCTTTTCATGCATAAAAAGAATAAAATATTTCTTTTGAGGCAACCATTTGATGTGATTCTCTTGAATCTATGATCCAAGCATCAGGACAAGATTTGATGGAAATCAAGGCATGGCTAGAATTGTTCTTGGAATTTAGATCTTTTGGCTTATTATTCTTGGCACCCTCAGGGATGCAATCTCCAAGGTTGTTTTTCTGAAGTATTTGAGATATTAGATCTATTTGATTTTGAATGCATGCAGATTCTGGATGGAATCCTTTGTGACAGTATGTGATTTCCGCCCCTTTTCTTCCCTTTTCCCCTTTGGATCTGGAGGCATCGGTGAAGGGATTTGTGTACCCTTCCTTCTTCAAATGTGCATTATCCTTAAATTTATATTCATATTTAGATTTCTGATACTTTTGGCTGCCATATTGCACTTTGACTACATGTTCCCTTGGGCCTTTGATTGTACCCATGTTGATGAGCTTGTTTTTCTCTTGTGTCAGGGATTCGATAAATTCCTCAAGAGAAGGCTTCTTCCAGGTTGCTCCAGAGGTGAATATGAAAGAATGGAATGTGGATACAACTACAGAGAATTCAGGACCAATATTAGAGAGAATGGTGAGAACCATTTGTTTCTCCTCCTTCAAATTATCAACCATGCAAGCTTTGAGTTGCGACAGTAAATCCTTGAATTTTGTAAAGAAATCTTTGATATTGTCGAATATTTTTGGATCCAATGTGAGCAGCTCCACTTCCAACATGTGTCCCCTCATCTCATCTTGTTTTCCAAAGATCCCTTCCAAGGTGTTCCAGGATTCATTGGGAATCTTACAGGAAGATATGTGAAAAAGGAGATCGGGAGAAATAAGACTGCAAATTGGATTTCTCCATGCGATTTAAATAATTGGATTTCTCCATAAGATTGCAAATTGGATTTCTCCATGCGAGTACTTCATCCATGCGATTTAAATAATTGGATTTTTCTATGTATGATCTCAGTTTTGTATATGTATTCAAGGTTAACCTATACAACCCTCTAGTTCAGAGATGTGTGGCTATTTTCTCCTTCCACGCAAAGTATTTCTAAGGTGTAATAATGAATTCTTTTCGGAAATCCATCTTTCCGTTATCTTCAATCTTTTGTACCTGCAAAAAAAATTGTTGTAGTTTTTTCTTAGCAGTCTTTCTGTGTTGATACCATGTAAATGTATTGAACCTGCACAGAATAGATCTATATATAAAATACTACACACATTTGCAGAGAGAAATTGAGAAAGAAGAAGAAGGAGAGAAAGAATGGAAGAATTCTCATTAATCGTTATGAATAATGAATAATTTACACATGATATACTTTGTATAACTCAATGGGTGCACACTGGAGGAGAACCAATGAACAATAGTGGTGGTATGGAGTGATCTGGACACAAAAAAGAAGTTATGGGAGTGAAATTCCACCTAGTCTAGTCTCTCAAGAAGTTATGGGAGTGAACTGCCACCTAATTGAGTTAACTAGTCAACTAGTCTTTAGTTAACTAACTGAACAGAGAGTAGTGAAGAGTTAACGCAGGGAATCAAGGGTAATGCAATAGTATGGTGATGATCCAAAGGCAAGCTCTCATTAGCTAGTGATTATCCTAATGTTCCATGGTGACAAAACCAATGCAACATCTAAATTGAACTCAACTAGTCAAACTAAAGTGTCAATTGAAAGAGAATATTCTCCACATGGAATATTCTCCCCTAAAATATAAGAGACTATATAATGACTAATTATGACTAATAAACAAGGAAAAACTTAATAAACATAAATCCTAGGTGTTTTTGAAGTAACTCCAACAAGTCTCAGTCCAAGAGAGACATTACAGGGGCATATTTCCTCCTTCCCAACATTATGCAGGTGGGTGGTCTTACTTCCTAGACAAGGTGCAGGAAGGACCCAAGAGGCCTTCAATGATAGATTCTTCAAATGGTGAGCACGTCAAATCCCAGTAATAGAGGACTATCCCTATGTAGGGATTATCTTCCTTAGAAATCATGACATGCCCATTCCCTCTGGCAAGGAGTGCACTGAGATAAGTAACATATATTTTTTTAAGTAATTTTTTTTTTAAATTTATATATATATCCTTTTTATGTATGTGTAAGATTACTAACTGAAAAATCTTTTATTTACATATGTGGGACATGTTTGACTAGCAGACTTCACTAAGACCAAGCATTGTCCTCGACCATAGGCAGGACCAACAACAACAGGAGGACCGACAACTGTGGAAGGACCTCTAGTTGGAGAGGCTAATAGAGTCCTATGATGCGTAGAGAGGAACCTCACTACTCTCACTAGCATAGTTCCTATGGTTGAGATTGAGGATCGCCCCCCAGTGATGCAACCACATGTAGTAGGGGTGCCTCCACTACTACATATGGAAAAATTTGCGACGAAAGTACCCTTTCGTTGCAAAATTCAAGAGAAAAAGTTCATTTTTTCAATTTTTTTATAAAACCATCCTATATTCGTCTCTCTCTTGATGAAAAAAAATGTTTGTCTCTCTTGTGAATATCATGAAGATTGTGGAAACTCGTCGCTCTTGCGATGAACTTGTGCATTCATCACAATAAAGATGACAATTATTTTCTGTTACACTATTTGATAAAGTCCATATTGACCGTTATACTCTTTGACAAAGTCAAAATCGATTTGGTCAACTTTCATATCAAGCGCAACAATATGACCATTATACTCTTTGACAAAGTCAACATTGATTCGGTCAATGTTCGTCACTATTGCGACAAAAAAATGTCCGAAAAAATATCTATAAATATTTTATGAATTAGAGATGTTGCAACAATCTCACTATAAAAATGATGGTTCATAAAGGGTATTTTTGTGCGGAAGTTGTGCGGAAGAATGTCATAGAATATTAGAGGTGGGAAAAAAAGTAAACTGGGTGAAAAGGGTGATCGTAGCTGTTATTTCCCTTGCAAAAAATGTTTCCTCATATGTCCCATAAGAATTTTAATAGCAACAGCTACAAAACATTGTAGGAAATATGAGCACATTGATGGCAGATCAAATGAATATCATCCCATGGTAATTAGCTATATATTCATTATATGTTTTTATATTGTCAATTTTATATAAAATTGTATATATATTGTTTGAATGTTTGTTATAGTACACACTAATTTTGAGTGATTGTTTGTAATTATAAAGTTAGATTTTCCTTCTGACTTTCCGCATAATATTGCACCAAGTAGTAGTAGAAATGATGTTGTACAAGATGAGGAGCATGATCAAGAAAATGAGGATCTCATGGAAGAATATGATTGGACAAATCAAGTTAATGATCCCATGGAAGAAGATGATGGGACAAATAAAATGATCCAAGATTTTTTTTCTTAGCCAGATGAGGATGGGGACAGTGATGGTATTTATGATTAACCTCTATTAGAAAAGGCAAATAAATGACTTTATGAAAGATCAATAGCAAATCTTCTCTCCACTACATTGTTGCTAGTGAACTTAATGGTTATGAATAATTTTTTGAACACTTGTATGACACAGATCCTAAGGTATCTAATATGTTTCATCTCATATTATACATAAATGTTGACATTTTTCTATTTGTTTTTAGTGTTAATTAATGTGTAAAATAAGAATGCAATTTTTACAATTAATATTCTTTATATTAACTAGTTATTTGTTATGTTGTATATTGTTAGGTGAATTTTTGTTACCATCGTCAAATATTTTACCTCGCACATATCAAGGTTTGCATACCATTATGAAAGACATTGGAATGGATTATCAAACTATAGATTCATTTCCTAATGATCATATTATATATTATGGACAAAATGCTTCAAAAACATAATTCTTGCAATGTCTTACCAGTAGATATCGAACCGATCAAGAAACTAAAAGTATGCCTCCAAAGGTTCTTCTTCATATTCCCATAATTCCAAGTTTGCAACAATTGTTTAGGTGTGAAATCATAGCACAATTTATGGATTACCATGCATGTAACAGAACTGGATATGGTGTTCTTTGAATGCCCTTCAATGGTTATCCATTTAGGGAAATTGAGGAAAAATGGGCAAATTTCAAAGATGAACCTCGTAATGTTAGGATTTCATTGGCAGATGACGGTGCTAATCCATTCAGAGATCTTAGGTATATTTACTCAATGTGCCCTACTTTTTTTATCAACAATAACATTTATCCTTGGATGTCAATAAAGAGGGACCACATAATGTTGACAATGATTGTTCCAGGTATTTGTTTACATTAATTTTTTAAATCTAACATTTTCATTTGTTTCATTTTTTGCATAATATCTTTTGTCTATTTATTTACTTATATATACATGATATCATGGTTATAGTAATTATGTTTAATTTCAAACAATTAGGCAAGTACCAGGTTAAAGATGTGAATGTATATATTGAGCCTCTTATCGGCAAGCTACTAAAGTTATGGGCTGGCACTATGTATGACATCTCGAAACCAATCGGGGAGAAGAAATTTAAATTCTGGGGAACACTTTTATGGACAATTCATAATGCCCCATGACTAACACATTTTTTTGGTATGAATAATTCTAATATTTCTCATTAATACTATATATTTTTTTAATAATATCATGTTGCATGTTTAATTTTTAAATAATTTCATCCTATAATTGACATTAATCTATTTGTTGCAGGTCTTCAAACAAAGGGTAAATTTTCATATATAGTTTGTGGTCCTAAGATGAAGTATCATCATTCAAAAAGTTTAGGAAAGGTGGTGTTTGATGATTATAGGCACCTCCTTCCTAAGAACCATAGGTATCGTACTACTGAAAAAACATATTTTCAATGGGAAAGAAGAGATTGGTTTAAAACC
>SNQJ01S0052193.1:13829-44617 GCA_010110895.2 Picea sitchensis | reverse complement strand
GGGAAAAGGGGGGAAAACCGAAAGGAGGAGGAGTTAGGGTTTGAGACTTGATAAAAGAAAGGAAGAGGGGGAAAGAAGGGGAATTTTTGAGCTATTGGTATTGTTATGCTGCCAAACTAGAGACTGGACTGATTTCTTGTAGGAGTTGGGGATTCTCAACAGACTTGAGTGGTAGCTCAGCCTTGGAGGCGAGCTGAGAAGCTAGGCTATCGTCTAGGTTGTGTGTGGCCCCTTTGTGGCTCGGGGGGCTAAGGGGGAAGGAGATTACCCCTAGCGTTTGGCTGGGAGGTACCAGTGAGTTCTTTGTGGTCAGCAAGCGGGAGCATCAATGAGCGCGCGGACACCAACCGGAGCAGGGCGAGCAGGCCAAGGTATGCTTTGTATTTTGATGGAATGGCTGTGTTTATATTTGATGAATGCTTTCAGTTATGATAAGTATTAGATAGAATGTTTGCAATTCTTTTTACTGGGCATTTTCCACTGTGGGTTCTCCTTTCCTGGGATGGGCGTTTTTATATGTATAATGGAAATTTCTCCTTCCTTTTCGGTGGGTTTCCTCTTATTTGCTGGGTGTTGAATGTGGTGGGCAGTCTTTTTGCAGTAGGTTTTCGTCTTTATATTGTGGGCGATGGGGTTTTGTTTCAAAGGATTCTCGCTTGTTCTAAGGGCGAATTTGTTACGGTGGGCAAATGTTTATGGGCGTTTATTTATGGGCTGGGCGTTTTCCATGACTGTCATACAAAAAAAAAATTCTATTGTGGGATATTTCTACCTTACGCGTATGATATCTACCGTGGGTGTGTTTTTTTTTGTGGGTCTCCTTCTTTATATCTAGGGATTTTTATACATACGGTGAGCTAATTTCTAGCAGGCCTTCTCCTTTACCGGGGCGTTGTTTTGATTTCCAGCCTGTACACTATAGGTCTGCGTCTTCTGTTTTTGTTTTTATTTCCTCAAAATGCTGGGCAGTGACCCCCTTGTTTATGAGATATGGATATTGAATTACGGTCTTGTAGTTGTTGTTGTATGAATCAGTTACTTACAGCCATATTAAAAAGTGGTATGCCATATTATTAAAAGACAACAGCCATGCTAATACTTTTTAAAAGTTAATTTAATTGTTTTTTTCTTTGGATTTCACTGGTGGTCACTAGAGGTAATATGTTTTTATTGGGGTTTAATTATTCTTCTTCATTTCTTATCTCGAAAGCTCAGTGCACATAGTTGATCATTTTAGTCCCAAATTGAAACTAATGATGTTTTATGCGTTAACTTACTTGACAAGAAATATGACATGTGTTACTGTATATGCACTATTCAGTATTGGCGTTTTAGCTTATTTGGTCACATCTATCTACTGCTTTCACTTCACAACAAAACGTGTGATCTATAGATTTGCCCTGCCCCAACTGATCTACCCTGAAGCCCTTGAGAACTTTAACGTTATTTTTACTATATATTATGTTTCACCACACATCATTGTCACGTCTGCTCATCATGGTATCTTATTCTGATACTCTCTGGTTGGATGGGATAAAGTGGTGCTAACTGGCAGCTGGTGAAACCGATAGGATTCATTATTGTTTGCATCAGCCCATGTGATAACCATGTCCCAATCCCGATGTTGATCTGAGTCAGAGAACTGTGATTTTCAATAGCAAAAGTCATTTCCAATAGCTAACTGGATCCTTCCATGTGGTTTATAAACAAAATAAGGGATTGGAAAATATAAGCTCGTCGTTGTCAATCATTGTCATTTAAGTTGTTGGTTTTTTTTTTCTTATTATTACTTACCAGTCCTGGACTAAGGTTGTTAGTTTCTAATTGGTACCTCAAAACATTTTATTGCCTGGTTCACCATTGAAATTTAATACGCCATTTAATTCCATACATTGGTACCTGCGTTGGGAGCGATGGCTTCCTGGTTCACCAGGTGTCGTGCAAGTTGAATCCCTGGGGTGCTGAGCCTGCATGAAGGAGGCTGAACCAGAACCTTCCTTCTGCCTTCCATAACCCTGCGTGCTAATTTACCTTTAGCGGCATTGCCAGCTGACCGTCGTTGCCCTCACCTACGTGTTCCCCTTGTCCCTTTGAAAAGCACACCTGTAGTAGACGGTGGCACACACATTCCCTCCTCCCTTACCTCTGCGTTGATGCAACTCTGACTTGCGTGCTGGCCAAGGATCCTGAGAACCCTAGATTCTAAGTTTTTAATTTCTGAGTTTAAGAATGATTCTTAAGTTGCCAAGATAACCTTGTTTTATTTAAATTAGGGTTTAAAATGCAATAAATGATGATTCTCATGTTAACCTGGTTTACTTATTGTTATTGTTGTCTAAAATGAAATATAGGGATGATGCGTAAGCAGCCACGTTAACCCTATTTCAATTAATGTTATTATCGTTAAATTCCAATATACTGTTGATGCTTAAATTGCCAAGATAACCCTGTTTTATTTAATGTTATTACTGTTTAAAATGCTATATCATGATGATGCGTAAGTCGTCCTTGTTAACCTTCTTTTATTTAAAGTCATTATTATTTAGAATGCAATATTAATGATGACGCGCAAGCTGCAATGTTAATATATGTTGATTCGCAAAATTAATAATTGTTTTATTGCCTTGGTATACTCGTTTAATTTGCAATAATAGGGTTGTTTAATTTTCCAGGGCAATATTGATGCTGATTCGCAATAGTAATAATTGTTTTATTGCCTTGGTATACTCGTTTAATTTGCAATAATAGGGTTGTGTAATTTGCCAGGGCAATGTTGATGCTGATTCACAATATTAATAATTGTTTTATTGCCTTGGTATACTCGTTTAATTTGCAATAATAGGGTTGGTTAATTTGCCAGGGCAATGATGATGTTTGATTCGCAAAAATTAATATTTGTTTAATTTCCATGATATTACTTGTTAACTTGCAATGATAAGGTTGTTTTAATTTGCCAGGGAATTGATGATGGTTGATTCGCAATTTTAATAGTTGTTTAATTGCCATGATATTACTTAATTTGCAATGATACGGTTGTTTTAATTTCCAGGGAATTGATGATGGTTGATTCGCAATGCTACTATTGTTTAATTCAACGGTTCAGGATGATGTCTAAGCTGCAAGGTTATTATTAGGTCAAATTTGCAATGTTAATGATAAGGTCTAATTTGCGATGCAATGTGGGTTAGGTTATTCCAATGTATGGTATTAAATTGGAAGGAAAGGCAAGATAATAGGGAGAATGTAGATGTTCGAGGGTTTACCAATATGGTATGATATCATTGCTCGCTTATGGAAATTAACACAAAAATGTGATGCGTTGTGCTTATTGTTTGTCCCTGAACTCGTGCCTAATGACTTATAACTAATAATGGGGGTTGAGATTATAGGCTTTTACCTTATGATAAGTCTTCTTCGGTTAATGATAATTAATGGAGCAATTGGTCTTGATTGATGTTTTCGGGTCCCAATAGTGGTTGGTCGATTTGAGTCCTCTTGACTTGCGTCTCCCGTAGAGGTCATGATTGTCCCTGATTTTGTAGTACTTGGTGGTATTGTATTGCGTAGTCTATTCGTGTCGGGCGGGATCTAGACACTTCTTGTAGCTTAGTATTTATGTCTGTGTGTAAATCCGGTGGAAGGAATCCAGTGTCGTATCAAGAGTCCCGGGCTGTTTAAAGGCACAGTTCCACTCTTGAGACACACTCTGATCCGTATCAGTAGTCTCGGGCTTTAAAGGCATAGTTTCCACTACTGTGACTCTACTGTTGGATTCTTTTATTCTGTGACAGTATTGTACCTAACCCTTGGTGTCTTTTTCTGCTTACAGCTGCTAGTTGCACGCCTTATGTCCAGGGGCGTTTATTTCTTGTTTTCACTATGATATGTCGGGTCATATTGATTGTGTTCGTCTTACTTGCATCTTGTTGGTTCAAGTGGTGACGTAGAGTCGAGGGGGTTGTTTCTTCTACACACACGCACACACTTTAAACAAACAAAAAAAATAAAATTTACAACTATTTTCAGAGTTGTTGTCGTAACCAGGAGGGGTGCTACAGAATCGGGCTAATGTTGAAATTTTTTCAAACTATTTTTGTATGCACTAAAATTTGACATGGATAGGCTATTGGCATGCCTTGGAAATAGGGAGGGTTTCTGGACTCAAATATGATTCACACACTAACTTTATTCCATCATCAATTCACCATATAAACCATAAACCCTATTTTTCTTTCAAAGTACACAAATTGGTTGACGTATGTTTTAAGTTTGCATTAGTCGTTCTTCATTTTTCTTGTAGGATCAACATTAATGTATATACAATGTATTTGTGTCATAGTTGTGATGAAAAAACCCTCTTTTTCATTGATTTCTTAATCAATACTATAAAAATACTCCCTTGCACTACTAGATGCAGGGACGTGTGTACTTTAGAACAAATTTCAAAAGTAACAAGGAACATAAATTGTACTAGGACTAGACATGGGCAACAGTGACCTGTGAATGGGGCCAACGTTGAAATTTTTTCAAATGGTTTATGTATGCATTGAAATTTTACATGGATAGACTATTCAGATGCCGTAATAATATGGGAGGGTTTTCGGACTCAAATTTGACTCACAAACCGAATTTATTCCATCATCATTTCATGATGTAAACCATAAACCTCATTTTTCTTTCAAAGTAAACAAATTGGTTCATTCAAGTTTTAAGTTTGCATCAGTCTTTCTTCATTTTTATTTTAGGTTCTACACTAATGTATATACAATGTATCTGCATCATAGTTGTGATTAAAAATCCCTCTTTTTTGTTGATTGATTAATCAATACTATAAAAATACTCCCTTGCAGTACAAGATGCGGGGACATGTGTATTATCGAACGAATTTTAAAAGGAACAAGGAACGGAAATTGTACTAGGACTAGATATGGGAAACAATGACCTATGAATGGGGCAACATTGAAATTTTTTCAAACTATTTATGTATGCACTTAAATTTGACATGGATAGACTATTCACATGCCTTAACGATATGGGAGGGTTTATGGACTCAAATTTGACTCACACACCCAGTTTCCTCCATCATCAATTCATCATGTAAACCATAAACCCTATTTTTCTTTCAAATTACACAAATTGATTAACGCAAGTTTTAAGTTTGCATCACTCTTTCTTCATTTTTATTTGACGGTCTACATTAAAGTATATATAATGTATGTGTGTCATATTTGTGATGTAAAATCCCTCTTTTTCGTTGATTCCTTAATGAACACCATAAAAATACTCCCTTGTAGTACTAGATGCGAGGATATGTGTACTGTCGAAGGAATTTTAAAAGGAACAAGGAATGGAAATTTTACTAGTGTTCGACAGGGGAAACAGTGACCTGTGAATGGGGCCAATGTTGAAATTTTTTCAAACTATTTCTATAAGCACTTAAATTTGACATCGATAGACTATTCACATGCCTGAACAATATGGGTGGGTTTCTCGACTCAAATTTGACTCACACACCCACTTTCTTCCATAATAAAATTATCATGTAAACCATAAACCCTATTTTTCTTTCAAGGTACGCAGATTGGTTCATGTGATTTTTAAGTTTGCATCGGTGTTTCTTCATTTTTTTTTCAAGTTCTAGATTAATGTATATACAATGTATCTGTGTCATAGTTGTGATGAAAAATTCCCATTTTTCGTTTATTTATTAATCAACACCATAAATATAATCCATTATAGTACTATATACGAGGACATGTGTACTATCGAACAAATTTTAAAAGGCACAAGGAACAAAAATTGTACTAGGACTAGATATGGGAAACAGTGACCTGTGAATGGGGCCAACAATTGAAAATTTTCCACAATATTTCTGTATGCATGAAATTTGACATGGATAGACTGTTTGCATGCATTGAAAACATGGGAGCATTTTTGGACTCAAATTTGACTCACACACCCACTTTTTTCCATCATCAATTCATCATGTAAAACATAAACCTTATTTTTCTTTCAAAGTACACAAATTGGTTGACGCAAGTTTTAAGTTTACATCAATATTTCTTCATTTTTGTTTTAGGTTCTACATTAATCTATTTACAATGTATTTGTGTCATAGTTGTGAATAAAAATACCTCTTTTTCATATATTTCTTAATCAACACCATAAAAATACTCCCTTGCACTATTAGATGCGGGGACATGTGTACTTTCAAATGAATTTTAAAAGGAATAAGGAACAAAAATTGTACTAGGACTAGACATGGGCAACACTGACCTCTGAATGGGACCAATGTTGAATTTTTTTCAAATTGTTTCTGTATGCATTGAAATTTGGCATGGATAGCCAATTCACATGCCTTATAGATATGGGAGTGATTATGGACTCAAATTTGACTCACACACCCACTTTCTTCCATCATCAATTTATCATGTAAGCCATAAACCGTATTTTTCTTTCAAAGTACACAAATTGGTTGATGCAAGTTTTAATTTTCCATCAGTCTTTCTTCATTTTTCTTTCAGGTTCTACATTAATGTATATACAATGTATCTGTGTCATAGTTGTGATGAAAAAATCCTCTTTTTTTTTTATTGCTTAATGAACACCATAAAATACTCCCTTGTAGTATTATTTGTGGGGATGTGTGTACTGTCGAATGAATTTTACAAGGAACAAGAAAATAGGAACGAAAATTGTACTAGGACTAGACATGGACAACAATGACCTGTGAATGGGGCCAACATTGTAATTTTTTCAAACTATTTATGTATTCACTAAAATTTGACATGGATAGACTATTTGGATTCCTTAACTATATGGTAGAGTTTCTGGACTCAAATTTGACTCACACTCCCACTTTCTTCCATCATCAATTCATCATGTAAACCATAAACCATGTTTTTCATATGTTCTAGAAGATATGTTAATGATTCCTAATTTCATATTTGTATTTGACTCAAGGTACAATTAGCTTGCAAAGTATCAAATTTTAATTTCAAGTTGATAAACCAAATATGAAATGAGTCCTAATTAAAACCATCAAGTGTTGGAATTTGTCATCTAAGTTTAGGGTCATGTAGTTATCTTTTAAAACATAGAGAGAGCAGTCTCTATAGAAGTAGAGAAATATATTGATATAGGGTTCTCTTCTAAGATGATGTGGATCTTTTTAAGCTTCAAGAAATATTTATATATATGGTGGTGTGAAAAAAAGTAGAATAGGTATGAATGGGGCCAACGTTGAAATTTTTTCAAACTATTTTTGTATGCACTGAAATTTGACATGGATAGATTATTGGCATGCATTGCTGATATTTGAGGGTTTATGGATGCAAATTTTACTCACACACCAACTTTCTCCCACCATAAATTCATCATGTAAACCATAAAACCTATTTTTATTTCAAAGTACACAAATTGGTTGACGTAAGTTTTAAGATCGCATCAGTCTTTCTTCATTTTTCTTTCAAGTTCTACATTAATCTATTTATAATGTATCTGTGTCATAGTTGTGATGAAAAATACCACTTTTTCGTAGATTTCTTAATCGACACCATAAAAATACTCCCTTGCACTATTAGATGTGCGGACGTGTGTACTGTCGAATGAATTTTAAAAGGAATAAGGAACATAAAGTGTACTAGGACTAGACATGGGAAACATTGACCTATGAATGGGACCAACGTTGAATTTTTTTCAAATTGTTTCTGTATGCACTGAAATTTGGCATGGATAGCCTATTCGAATGCCTTATATATATGGGAGTGTTTTTTGATTCAAATTTGAGTCACACACCCACTTTCTTCCATCATCAATTTATCATCTAAACCATAAACCATATTTTTCTTTCAAAGTACACAAATTGGTTGACACAATTTTTAATTTTCCATTAGTCTTTCTTCATTTTTCTTTTAGGTTCTACATTAATGTATATACAATGTATCTATGTCATAGTTGTGATGAAAAATCCCTCTTTTTTGTTGATTGCTTAATGAACACCATAAAAATACTCCCTTTTTGTATTATCTACGGGAATGTGTGTACTATCGAACGAATTTTACAAGGAACAAGGAAATAAGAACGAAAATTGTACTAGGACTAGACATGGGCAACAATGACATGTGAATGGGGCCAATGTTGTAATGTTTTCAAACTATTTATGTATGCACTAAAATTTCACATGGATTGACTATTTGGATTCCTTAACTATATGGTAGGGTTTGTGGACTCAAATTTGACTCACACACCCACTTTCTTCCATCATCAATTCATCATGTAAACCATAAACCCTATTTTTCATATGTTCTAGAAGATATGTTAATGATTCCTAATTTCATATTTGTATTTGACTCAAGGTACAACTACCTTGCAAAGTATCAAATTTATTTTCAAGTTGATACACCAAATATGAAATGAATCCTAATTAAAACCATCAAGTGTTGGAATTTGTCATTTAAGTGTAGTGTCATGTAGCTATGTTTTAAAATGTAGAGAGAGTAGTCTCTATCGAAGTAGAGAAATATATTGATATTGGATTATCTTCAAAGATGATGTCGGTATTTTTAACCTTCAATAAATATTGATATATACAGTGGTGTGAAAAGAGGTAGAATATGTATGAATGGGGCCAACGTTGAAATTTTTCCAAACTATTCTTGTATGCACTGAAATTTGACATGGATGGACTATTGGCATGCCTTGGTGATATGGGAGGGGTTCTGAACTCAAATTTGAATCACACACGGAATTTCTTCCATCATAAATTCATCACGTAAACCATAAACCCTATTTTTATTTCAAAGTACACAAAGTGGTTGATTCTTTCTTCATTTTTCTTCTAGATTCTACATTAATGTATATACAATGTATTTGTGTCATAGTTGTGATGAAAAATCCCTCTTTTTTGTTGATTTCTTAATCAATACTATAAAAATACTCCCTTGCACTACTACATGTGGGGACGTGTGTACTGTCGAATGGATTTTAAAAGGAACAAGGAACAAAAAATGTAATAGGACTAGACATGGGCAATAGTGACCTGTGAATGGGGCCAACGTTGAAATTTTTTCAAACTGTTTATGTATGCACTGAAATTTGACATGGATAGACTATTCACATGCCTTAACAATATGGGAGGGTTTCTGAACTCAAATTTGACTCACACATTGACTTTATTCCATCATCAATTCATCATGTAAACCATAAACCTTATTTTTCTTTCAAAGTACATAAATTGGTTGATGAAAGTTTTAAGTTTTCATCAATATTTCTTTATTTTGTAGTATTTTCATTGATTTATTAATTAGACATTACTTTCACAAGGATTTCTCCATGTGCAGTGTTCCAAAAACCTTGGTTGGGGATTCCCCTATCCAATCCTCCTACCATAGGTATTGAACCTTGCCTGGGGTTCCATTGAGTATGGAAGGCACCACCCCCTACCGACATCCATTGTGAGGGAAACGAGCCCTGCCAAGGATTCCAAAGATCATGTGTGGATTATAATCTTGTCATCACTCCCTGTAAAGGAATGGTAACCTGCATAGGGTTATGTTGACGAAAGATGGGGTTACCCCTAGTCGAGAATGGATACGAAGGAAAAATGTTGTTTCCAAGCACATGAAACAAAGAGAACAAAATCGATCCCACCAACATCGTGTATGATGAAGTTCCCAAACTACCTCCACTGAAAAAAATATAGTATGCATTAGACTTGATTGACTGTTGAAACACATCACTGAGTAAAGGGGATGGAGGAGGTATATGACCCCCACTGTAAGGAATAACATTAAAAGGGGCAGTAGTGCCCGCGACCAATCCTTGCAAGGGAGAGTTAGAGCTCCCTACTCATAGACCCATGGTCTGTAAAGTAGAGTAAGTAAGAACTGAATTTGCGTCAAAGTTGGGCATCCCATATGAGAAGGGAGTGCATGTCGTGTTATGAGTGAACGAAACAATGTCTGAAGTCGTCAAAGGAATCGAACCACTTCCCAAATTTGTGGGTGTTTGGACAGTCGTGGTCCTGACATATGAAGATGGGGGAGGAGGTACAATGCCCCCTCTAGTGGTATCCATAACAAGAGTATAGGGACTCCCTGACGAAGTAGAAACATTTTATTCCATTTTTGCTCCCCGAATAAACTAGCGTTCATAAGATGTCACCTCATGAGGTACAATATGAATTAGAAGCAGCGTCGACAAGGTTGTGATTGGAGGATTTGTTGGCCTGAAACCTTTGGTATCAAGTTCAGAAATGATATATTCCTCCGGTGCTGGAAAGTATCCTCTCATAGATGGCTCGGGTACATTTTCCTACAGCCCAGTTGCTTCGAACGATCCTTATTGATCTAGTATTTGCCTCAAGGGTGGAAAAGGTGGCTCCAAAGTAATTGATGACAAGACCTAAATCATACGTGAACGATAGAGCTATTGATCTTCTACTTTTTGAAATGATCAAACAACACAGTAAGGTTTGACTAGTGTAAAACACATAGCACACATTGAAAGTTCCTAAAGATAAATCAAGTAGATAACTGACTAGTGGGAAGGACAATTATGCCAATCAAAACTAGAGAAACTAACCGTTGCAAGTGAAACTCAAACACGGAAGTTCCCTCTTCGTATACTCTGTGAAGCATGATCAATATTGTTCCCAAGAAATACCCTCAATATACAATCCCCACTATGCTTGTTCCAGCTTTGGAGGGGTTATCCCCTCTACCTTTCCTTACATGACCTCATGTTTATCCCTTTTGTTAGAGGGGGATCTCAGATAACTCTTATGATGCTAGAATTTAGACATTCCCTATCTCAGACTCCAATGTTTGTTCTAAATGGCCTTGGATATTTTCCTCTTCACACCTATTTCAACGCCCTAAGATCCTAAACTAGTTGGTGAACCCTACAAACATAAAGTCTAATACATTTTAAGTTAAGCGTTAATTTTATGGGCTTGATTTACGTAAAGGAGGTGATTGCGCAACTAGTGGTGTTTGGAAGAGATGAAAAACGAAGAAAACTTTAGAGCATTTAAAAGAAAATAAGATACTTTGAATTTAAAGAAAAAGCTTGTAAAACTGATTCTAAATATCAACTTTTCAAATTAATGTTTCAAGATATTATAATTGAAAGTTTCCTAAAAATTTATTTCATTTGACTACACAAAACTACTTATAATTCAAGGAAAGCAAGAAAGAACTTTGAAACTATAAGTCTTTTCTTTTGCAAAAAAACAACCTAGGCTATGCTACCAAACTAAATGGAAAAAATATTTTTGATTTTTTGAACTGCTTTAACAAGAAAGACCAAAGTAAAAATTCTTTTTTGTTTTTTTTTCAAAGCATGAAACAGGAAAACGAGAAAATAGAAACCAATATTGATAGAGACCCTAGGCCAACTGCATAAACACAATGGTTAAAAAATAGACCAAAGGAGGATATAAAACTCGAAAGTTCACTCTAAACCTCTAGGGAAAACAAAATAAAATCAAGAATAAAGTTTAAAACAAATATTTAACCCAAGATAAGGCTAATAACAGAGACTCTGTAAATACCAAGAAATCCCTAAGAATCCTAAAGCTTCTATCAGGAAAAAGAAAAACTTCTCTTTTTTAAAAACATTTTCATGACACAGAGACGTAGGTTGTTGCACCAGCAGCTTGTGTATGTATGCAGGTTGTCTACTATATATATTGTGTATGCATGCAGGATGATCCAAAGAAGAGCACGTTCAACAATGATATTTTTCAAAAAGGAAAAAGAGTAGGTAGACTGAATGGGTAAGGAAAGTTGGTAGGCACCTTGCAGGTCACAAACGACCCTTATAATACTCGGTGAACTTGATAAAAAACTCAAAAGGCAATAAACAAGCCAATTAAAACGAGAAAAACCTCCCTCTGAAACCCTAGAGAGACTCCCCAGTGGAGTCACCAATTATGCTAGTGGGGAAAATCCCCTTATTACTATACCAATGTCAAAGTACATGCAGATCTATCATCTCCCTTAAAAGACATTCCTTTTCTTAAACTACCCCAAACATTCTAAATGGATGAACATAAAGACATACGAAAGTAGGTCAGAAGTAGTACATTTAATCCTAATGTTCGATGTAGACCTCCTCCACCTTTATAGCTTCCCAGGCTATTGGTCTCCTCCCAAATCTAACCTGCAAGACTACTAAGGAAAACAATGCTACAAATATTCTATCTCTACTCATCAATATTAGGGTTAGATATAAAACATTATCCATAAATCAAATGAAAATCATAAGAACATAATATTTGGGACAAGAAAATGATTCTTTTATTAAGTATGTAGATTAAAAGTTACAACCTTCAACGACTGATGCTCTGTGAACCAGTTCCAGGATCCTGTTAATGTTTCTCCAAGTTTATAATCCCAAAGCTTTCTCTCACAATCAATTGATCACTTTAGGTAAAGGGAAGGGATTGTATATGAGAAAGGGCTAGAGAGGGAATACTGAGGTCAAATCTCAGAAAGGGATGCAATATTTTGAATAAGACGGGGAAGGGATTGTGGCAGAGTTTCTTTGTTCTCATGTTTGATGATGGAATGAGACCCCAAGACCTCCTTTTATATGAAAAAATGATAGTTATTTGGTTTGGGGATGGGATACAATGGGTGAATTGGTTAGGAAACCTCCAATAGCCCGTTAACTCCACCAAATTCCTTGCAACTTTTTATTTTTTGAAACTTTTGGAGGTAAACGTAGGATTTTTAGTATGCAACTAGCATATGTACATGGGATGTCTAGCATGCAGCAGGCATATGTACGCGGGAATTAGTGTAGCATGGTGCGTACATGCTCTAAATATTTGTTTTTTAAAGAGAGTTCCTCAATAATAATTTGGCAAATTGTGCAATAAAAAAGGCCAATGCCATGTATACATAAGTAGGGAATTTTAGGGCTATAATAGTGAGGTGATTGGATCTCATAGGTACATATTAAAGGGTGTGTTAGTTTTACAATAGAAAATCTAAATATGAATAAAGAGCACATATAGTCAAAATGGTAACTAAAAATTAAAAAACAAAATAAAATTATTGAAATGAGGTGACATTACAGTTGGAATATCTAATGGACAGATCCTTTTTCTTGCTCCAATAGGAATAAATGATTTTGATATACATTCCAAAACAATACACTCTTCTCTGAAAATTCCTATCAAATATATGCGACCACTGGAAGGAAAACCTCTTGCAATATTGCAAGAAGAAATGAGGCATATTCGATATATTTTGAACCCAAGACCTCCTTGATGATGGAATGAGACCCCAAGACCTCCTTTTATACAAAAAAATGATAGTTATTTGGTTTGGGGATGGGATACAATGGGTGAATTGGTTAGGAAACGTCCAATAGCCCATTAACTCCGCCAAATTCCTTGCAACTTTTTATTTTTTGAAACATTTGGAGGTAAATGTAGGATTTTTAGTATGCAACTAGCATATGTACACGAGTTGTCTAGCATGCAGCAGGAATATGTACGCGGGAATTAGTGCAGCATGGTGCATACATGCTCCAAAAAATGGTTTTTTAAAGAGAGTTCCTCAATAATAATTTGGCAAATTGTGCAAGCAAAAAGGCCAATGCCATGTATCCATAAGTAGGGAATTTTAGGGCTATAATAGTGAGGTGATTGGATCTCATAGTTACATATTAAAGGGTGTGTTAGTTTTACAATAGAAAATCTAAATATGAATAAAGAGCACATATAGTCAAAATGGTAACTAAAAATAAAAAAACAAAATAAAATTGTTGAAATGAGGTGACATTACAGTTGGAATATGCAAGTTTTTTATTATTCAATGTATCTTTCATGCATTTTATACTTCAATATCTAATGGACATATCCTTTTTCTTTCTCTAATAGGAATAAATGATTTTGATATACATTCCAAAACAATACACTCTTCTCTGAAAATTCCTATCAAATATATGCGACCGTTGCAAGGGAAACCTCTTGCAATATTTCAAGAATAAATTAGGCATATTCGATATATTTTGATTAATGAAATGATATTTATAGGGATAAGGCTATTCATATAGATAGATTCTTGATTACTATAAGAATTTCCTAAGAAAAAAATGTTTCCTTTTGGTGGTGGATCCATCATTCTTGTAGGTGACCTTGGTGAATCTCCTCTTGTGAGAGATAAGCCTTTATATGCAGATAATACAATAGGGAAAGTTTTATGGAAAAAATTCAGCATTGTTGTCACCTTGGAAACAATATTCCGACAACAAGTAAATCATTCAAAATAATTATCTTTTCATAAACTCTTGACTAACATAATAAATGTTGAAACCCTTCTTAATGATTGGGATCTTCTTATGTCACGTGTGGATACGATTTTTACTCCTATGGAAAGGATTTTATTTAATTCAACAATTCACTTTTTCTTGACAAGTTATTTGGTCACACTACATAACATGAAATTGTTGAAATCATTAAATTATCCAATTGTGTGATCTATAGTTGAGCATACAAGACAAACTGAAATTGCTAGTGTTGATGATGATCAATTGAAACATGAACTATTGTGATGCCCTGGTCAAAATGTCACGTTGACATGTAAATTTTTGTTTGAATATGGCTTAGTTAATGGTGCACTTCTAGATACATTTAGAATATTTTCTATATGTTTGGTTCAAAGTTGCCTCAACTTCCAATGTTCACTACTATTCTTTTTTATAAGTACATTGGTGTTCCATTTGACATAAATTATACAAACATTGTTCCAATAAATCTTATTAAAAGAAAAAATAATAAAAAAACTCCTCTAAATATGGCATGGGCCCTTACTATACACAAATAATAGTGTTTGACATTAGAACAAGATAAAATTAATATTGGGAACAAAGAAGGGAAAGGGTTGACCTTCAGTTCCATAACAAAAGTGAAATAAATATATGGTTTTCACACATCTCATATAACATCCCTGTTACCTGCAACCCTAAAATATTTTCTCTGGTAACTGATTTGTAAACTTCCATGGATATTCCACTGGAATAGTTCATCACAATATATCTAATAAAATACTAAAATCTTTACTATCAAGGTTATTTTCCTTTAGATCTCCATAATATTTAGTTGTTGATAAACTAGATAAAACATAGAAAATAGAAAACAACAAAACACATTCAGAACATCAAAAAATAAACACAATATATGACCTGGGAAACCTAATATATGAGAAACCCCAACTAGAAGGTGAGGCTTCTCTTCTCTCCTTTTTCTGGTAAAGAAATGATGCAAGTACAAAGAAATAGACACTCTTTGTGGAGTTTCCTTTGACCTATCGCCTATATGGTTGCTATAGAATCTCTCTTCCTTTGTTATTATGATAGAATATCACTCTCATATGTTTTTCTCAGCTATGGAACAAGATACAATGCAAAATAATGGAACCCCTTCTCCTCCTAGTGGACCAATTTTTCACATAGCCCGATATCCATCTAGGTATAGGTTTTTGACTTCCTCAAACTTCAATTGTGATAATGTTTTGGACCTTATAAAATGTTCCTATAAAATCCACTACATGTCTAGCCCCACATGTCTAAGTAATGCAAGTTGGCATGGAATCCACTTGCACCATCGTGATATATACGGTAGGTCAACTTACAGGAGGCATAACTTTTTCATATGAACTCAATTGATGAACAATCTATGACTTTGGAAATGTATCAATGTGTATAATTTATAATCTTCCTCCATAGTAATGTTTGGACCAAATAAAGGGCGTTTGATGCCTCAAAATGGCTCTAAAATATTCCTCACTATTTTTTGGAACAAAATTTCCAAATTTGGACCAACCACCGAAATGGTCATTTAAGATTATTCCTCCAATTTTACACCCAAAAAGTAGGGAGATATATGAAAACTAATATAATGATCCAATCCGGAACATACCTCGCCATTTAGGGAGTATTTTGGTCCCCAAAAAATTTATTGAATGAGGTGAGGAAATTTTTCCTCTACCTTCTCCCTGTACTACCATTTTTCTTTCCCTGGAAGTTATCCTTTCAACCCAATCTGTCAAAGCTCATGATTTCCATGTCTTTTAGTTTTGGACTGGTACTGTAAAATTATGTCTTTGTCCAACTCTGCCTAAGAATCTAGTGCTAAATCCTCTATGGAAGGTAGGACCTACTCCTCCTCCTCTTCCAACATGGAGGGTTCATAGAGTTTGATATTATCCACATTAACTACTGAGTAAATGCAAACGTATGGTGGTAGACTGAGTCTTTATGCATTATCTCCCACTTTTTCTAATACCTCAAAAGGTTGATATCATAGATCCTCAATCTTCTTACTAAGACCTTGCAGTCTTTCCTTATTCAGTTGTAACCATACTTTGTCTCCCACTTTAAATGTTTTCTCTTTTTTGTTATGGTCATGTCTATCCTTGTACTTTTCCTGTGACTTCTTCAGTGTCTCCTATACTTGCAAATGGATCTTCCTGATATTCTAAATTTTTTTTATACCTTTAGTGTATCTCTTGTGAGGTCCTCCCTCACTCCTCCTTGTTGTACATATACAACATCTAAGGGTGAAAGTAGAAAATATCCAAAGAAATTTTCAAAAGGGGACTTACTAGTAGAAGTGAATATTTATATGTTATAAGAGTGTTGTATATATATCAAATTTCCATCCAGGTCTTCATATGATTCTAATTGTAACCCCTCAAAAGATGCACCAAATTCCTATTGACTACTTTTGTTTTCCCATCTATTTGTGTATGGAATGTTGTATACCTCTTTAACTTAGCGTCCATCTTCTCCCACAACATAGTCCAAAATGCACTAAGAAATCTGGTATCCCTATCTTAGATGATCCTCCTTGGTATCCCAAAGTGCACCCAGACCTGCTCAAAGAAATTGTTCACTGGTTCTTGTCCAATGATAGTCTTTTTACAGGGAATGATAATGTAAATTTTGTTGAAGCTATCAACTACCACAAATAGATAGTCATGTCCCTTCTTGGATGTAACTTAGTAAACATCCCAAAAACTCCATGGAAATCCTTTTTCATGGTTGAGTGGGTACATGTAAGGGATGGTATAGACCTTTCTTCATGTTGATTGGATTTTTGGTACAACAAACTGTACATCCTATAATATATTGTGCTACATATTCTTGCATTCTATGCCAATACACATATCTCTCTAAGTTGGCAACTATCTTCCCAACATCAAAATTTCTTGCAACCTTGGACATGTGATCCTCTCTGATAAGTTGTAATCATTCACCTTTAGGAAAACATATCTTGTCGATATTGTAGAGTAAACCATTCTAGAAATAATAGTCAACCTTACAATCACCTTATTCTAAATGAATTTGGCATTGTAGCTATTGAAAAACCTCCTTGAAGTCATCATCTTCTATGTATGCCTCTTTGTATGCATCATGGGTAAAAGGATCCATGTCAATTATATTTCCAAAAGTTGTAATATTATATGTGGGTGGATTTGAAAGAATTTCTACCAACTTATTTGTGCTAGCCTTCTTATACTTATGACGAAATGAATTTTGCTGTAAAAATTCCATCCACTTGTAATGTCTAGTTTGTTGTAGCTTACTTTGGTCCTGCAAATAATGTAGTGGTTGGTGATCTGTGTGGATGATGGTCTCATTTCCCATCATATAGTGTTTCCACTTTTTTACATCTTGTACCAAGGAATAGAGCTCCTTTCCATAGGTAAGGTAGTTGAGAACTGCCCCATGAAATAATTCAGAAATATAGCAGATGCGCCTTCCTCCCTATATCAATATCGCTCCCATGGAATACCCACTTACATATGTATCCACTTCAGAAGGATTTTTCAAGTTTGGTAGTGTGGGCACTGGTGCTTCATTGATATTTATTTTCAACTCATGAAGGGCCTTCTACTGATTCTTCCCCCACTGGAAACTCTTACCATTGGATTTTATGGCATGGAGTGGTGCATCTACCACTGAAAATGAAGCTATGAACTTCCACAAGTATTGTCCTACCCCAAACAAAATCCTATGTTTAGTGAAATTTGTAGGAACTGGATATTTCATGATGGCCTCCATATTTGATGGATCCATATTGAGCTCCCCTCCACATATTACATACCTCAAATACACCAAACATTGTTGAGAAAAATCACATTTCTTGATATTTTCCAATAGTTGGTGCTTTTTCAAAGTCTCTAACAACCGCATAAGATGTGACATATGCTCCTCCTAGGTAGCACTATAAACCAATATATCATCCAAATAGATAATAAAAAATGAATCTAAATAAGGGCATAAAACATCATTCATTAGTCTCATAAAGGTATCCAATGCATTGCATAAACCGAATGGCATAACCAACCACTCATATAAACCTTGCCTTGTCTTGAAGGCATTCTTCTAGGTATCTTCTTCTTTGACTTGTACCTGGTGATATCTTAATTTCAAATCTAGCTCAGTGAAGTATTTGGCATGTTGAAACTAGCCCAATAGATCATCGACCTTGGTAGGGGGTATTGATTCTTTAGTGTAATCTTGTTCAATTCCTTATAATCGATACACATTATCCAAGTCCCATCCTTCTTGGGAACAATTATGATGGGTGACCCACACGGTGAGGTACTTGGTTGAATTACATCCTTCTCCAACAACTACTGTAATTGATTCTTCAATTCATTCACTTCCATAATAGACTATCTATATATCCCAATATTCGAAAATGGGGAGTTTGGAAACAATTGTATTTCTTGCTCCACTTCCCTCTTTGGTTGTGGCACTCTAGGATCCTGAAAAACTCCTCTGTATTTATGTAGAAACTCCTCCAACTGTTTTTTTTTCTCTTTAGTACACCCCTCCAGGGATGCCTTCACTCTCATTGACTCATCATTAGAGTGATTTTATCTTAAGAAAAGTAAAACATATTTATTACTATAACTAATCAACTTATTGGCTTGATTGGCATTTTCCATTGAGATACTTGACTTACCTTTATGAAGATTGATGATATAGGACTTCCCATCCTTACTTCTTGGCTTGATTGGCATTTACCATTGAGATATTTGACTTACCTTTATGAAGATTGATGATATAGGACTTCAGTCGGTATTGGTTGGCTCTACGCATGAATATTGCATCCATAATATACATATAATGGATTCCAAACACTACTCCACACAAATATAGGGGTACTACATCCAATTCTAGTTCATCAATAAAAACAACACTTATAGAAAATTTAATCTTACACTATTTTTTTTCCTTTATCTCTGCATCCTTGTTTTCTCAATGCAATGGATAGGGGATAGGATGACTGTGAACCTCCAATCCAAGATTGTTGACCAGATTCATTTCCATGAGATTAGCTTGTGAACCAGAGTCGACCAGAGCATCTATCTTGGTCTTATTGAAATGAATTATGATGTGGAAGAGCTTGGTCCTCTCCTTCTCTTCTAGGTGATGAAGGATACTCAGATCATCTCCTTCTATACAAATGTGAAAACAATCTTTTAATCAAAATACGAGTTTCTTTCAACCTAAATTCTTGAATATTTGTCTAAAAGGTTCTTTTTCTTTCTGTCCTTCTTGAAATTATTTGGGTTCATCTCTGGATGTAGTTTCCAACATTTTTCCTTGGTGTGACCATAAATGTTTCAATGGTTGCAATGGCTGTTGGGATATTTACTCTAATTTTCAATGGCTATTTTCTTCTTATCTTTCTTCCCTTTCCACTTCTTCTTCCCCTCCTTGGAATCTTCCTGTTGCTCTTTCTGCTTTGAACCACTTCGTTTCCCCTTCTTTTGGCCTATGTTTTTTGGGTATTGTGCCTGTACACAAGCCTCATCCACTATTCATGGCTTGAAGAGAATCACATTTTCCTAGATGACTGTGTAAATACCCCAAATACTTGAGGAGTACGTTTGGGTTCTTAGGAGAGATACCCAACATGGTGGCCATTTTTATGAACTCAGTGGTGTACTCTTGTACACTTTTCCCCTACCTCTTCATAAAGTAGTGACACTGGATCCATTGGTCCTATACATACATTGTAGGGTAGAATTCAGACTTGATGAGGGTTTTGAATTCCTCCCATCTAGTTACTAGTGGATCACCCTCGAATTTGAGTGTTTCTATGTGACTTTCCCACTAGTTTAAATCATGACCCTCTAACTTCAATCTAGAAAATTAATATTTTATTCTTCATCTATATGGTGAACGCTAAAATAAACTTCTAGTTGTTGAAACCAATGATTTTTTTTTAATGAATAGATATCACCTTGATATGGATTTATGTCCACTTTCGATTCCATATTGAATAGGGATTGTGAAGGGTTCACACCACTCTAACTCGACTTTTATTTTTCGGATTCTTTCTATGACACCTTTTCTTCTTGATATACCACTTTCCCCTCCGATCTGTTCTCTTAGTTAGAGCCTCCATCATCTCCAAAAATTCTGATATTTCTTTCTAGAGCCACCATGAGGAGGTTCATATTGTGACTGATGTCGACAACTTGTGCTTCTAACCGCTCAAATCTCTCTTCTACTAGATCTAGAGGGTTATTATGAACAGACTCATTTTCCATGGTTGGGGTTCTCTGCAACTTTTTTTTAAGATGATTCCTGGATCATGCAACTTACCACAAATACCCAAAAGAAAATATTTCTCTTATACCAATATGATTTGTAAATTGTCTTCGATATTCCAATGGAGCAGTTCATCACAACAAATCTAATAAAAAATTGAAATCTTTACTATTAAGGTTAATTTCCTTAGATCTCTGGAATATTTAGTTACTCACAAAATAAAAATAAAAATAAAAATAGAGAAAAATAAAAAAAATTCTCACCATCCACAAATAAACATAATATATGACCTCGGAAACCCAATACGATATCAAACCCACCTAGAAGGTTAGGTTGCTCTACCTTCTTTTCTCTTGTAAAGAAATGATGCAAGTACAAAGAAAGAGACACTCTCTATGGAGTTTCCTTTGACCTGTGGCATGTATGGTTGCTACAAAATCTCTCCTACTCTATTATTCTCACATAATACCACTTTGATATGTTTTTCTAAGCTATCGAACAAGATACAATGCAAAATAGTAGAACCCCTTCTCCTCCTAGTGGCCCAATTTTAACATAGCCCGATAGCCATCTAGGGATAGGCTTTTAACTTCCTAAACCTTCAAGTGTGATGAGGTCTTGGAACTTCTATAATGTTATTAGAAAATCCACTACATGGATAGCCTCACATGTCTAAGTAATGGAGGCTAACATGGCATCCACTTTCACCATGGTGATCAATATGGTAGGTCAACTTGTGGGGGGCATGACTTTCTCATACGAAATTTAATTGATGAATCGTCTACATCATTGGAAATTTATTGACGTGTAAATTTTGGAGACAAAAAAAGGATTTTTGATTCCTCAAAATGGCTCTAGAATATTTCTGACTATTTTTTGGACCCAAATTTCCAAATTTGGATCAACCGTCGAAATGTCCCTGCAAGATGATTCCTCCAATTTTCACCCAAAAAGTAGTGAGATAGATGACAAATAATATAATGATCAAATCCAGATTAATACTGTATTGCAATTTCTCCATTACCAACATCTCAACAAAAGTTTCTAAATTCTTTGATACTGCATTGTAGAATCCTTGTCCCCGAGACGGGAAATGCCACACAAAATTTCCAAGTATGATACTCTTAAACTAAATAAAATTTCTCCACATATCCACAAAATTATATAGACTACTATAAATATACACATGCATAATAATACAAGAAAAACCCATAAGAGAGAACACATACATAATAACACAACATTTATAATAAACACATAAGAAAAACTTATCTTGTGTAAATAAGTCACCAACTATGTGCAGATTTCAGACTTTCCTCCCAACCATAGTCTCTGCTACTCATAACCTCTCAACAATAGGTCACCTCGGAGCTAGGGATAAAATGCCACCAGGGAAAAGGAATGTTAAGAGAGGCTAAGGTCTATTAACAACAAAAATGCTTAGATTAAGGTTCCAACTCTAGAAGACACCTATAGCCTCTCATTCCCCACATACTTATCCCACCCCAGAAAGTGTGTTGGCCTTGACCAAGTTTTGAGGATCCTTGGTCACATTTGACCTACTTTTTGGACTTCAACGGACTTTCGAAGGTGGAGCACAAGTCGAAGAGGATATCACGGAATCTCAACCCCTTTTTAGGGTTTTTGGGTTTTGGTCTTATGTAATGGGTATGGGGATGTCGAGCCATGGGTTTACACATGCTTAGTCCTATTTTGTAATGTATAAATAAGTAGCTAGGCAATGTAAGAAGAAACTAGTGTGCTAAGTGCTAAGTGTTAATTGCTAAGTGAAAGTGGTAATTGTAATTTCTTTTTGCATACTCTGTGAAGCTTGTTGAGCTAAGTGCAAGTGATTGTAAGAGACTATGGAAGGATTTGTGTTGTAACTCAAGGAATGGGGATCTAGCAAGGTGCGCACATCTCTTGTCCTCTGTGGAGTAATATCTCAAGGCTCTATGCATGTAGCTAATTGACCGAAGATAATAAGGAGACAAAGAGTTGGTGGACGTAGCCCCAGGGTGGGGGTGAACCACGTATATCCTGTGTTGTGAATTATTTCTGCATTTTGGTTGTTCTTTTGTTTATGTGATTCAATGCTTAGTGCGATGTTAGTTGATAGATGAATCTAATATGATAGCTTAGTGAAAAATAATTTGAAGGAAAGCTAGATCTTATCTATGCTGGTATGGTTAGTGCTTGAGTCTATTGAATCTATGTGAATACTGTGCATATATTATGTTAGGGTATAGTTGCGCTATAAAATAAGACTGAATATTGATAAATCATAATTGCTAAGTTCTCTATTAAGGTATTACAATCACATATCTGTGTCCCAACTGAGGTTGCAGACACTGGAGTCCTACAACCACCCCTACCTCTACCTCGGGTGAGACTTCATCTGCTTCACAGGTGTTTCTTAAAGGGTCATTAGCTAGGGTTTTCTTGGTGCACTGTTGTAGTTTTGAATACTGGGTCTGCCCCTGTGCCAACAGATGGTTCCATTGTCAGGACCTGAAACTGTGATTGTTGGGAACTGAGAAAGAAGAAGATCTGTGAAAAGATATAACCTGAAACTTTGAAATCTCAGTGCGTAGATCTGTCGCCCTAGTGCACAGTACTATAATTGGATTTTTAAGCTCTATGCTAAGAAGAGAAGTCAAATCTGAAGAAAAGAGGTAAAATCTTGAATATTTGTGCTCTAGTAAATGTAAGAATAGTGAAAACTTTTTAGATCTGGAAGCTTTGTGCTCTGCTCAAAGTAATATTAGTGAAAAATTTTGTTTCAAGAGTATGGATCTAGGTATGTTTGATAAATTTTGTCCTAGCCTGAAAACTAGGGCACAGCTAGATGAAAGACAGTTTGATATGAGTAGATATGATAGAAATAATGAAAGATATGTTATTCCTATGCATAGAAAGAATGTTTGGATTAACAAATGGATGTAGGATCCTATAAAGAATTTTTTGCAGGTTAGCTACAATGATCCTAGTGCATAGTATAGGAAGGGTTGGGGATCACTTAAAAGAAAGAGAGGATTGACTCCTTGTTACAATTGTAGAAGACCGAGATATCTTGCTAAGGAATTCCCTTGAAGAAGACCTAGTTTTCTTTGTTGTAAAGCTATGGATCATGAAGTTTTAGATTTCCCTAGAATTATTTCTAAGGTTGAAAGAATGAATATGAGATAAGAAAACCCCAAGGAAGGTCAAGAAACTAAGATCATGGTAGAACGTTAGAAAGAATAAGAGACTATACTATTGCAAATGAAAGAAACCCTGAATGATCATAGAGATATCAACTTATCATAGATATTCAAAGAAAAAGGATACATAGAAACAAGAATAGGAGACTTTAACATTAACTACATTTTGGATGAGGAAACACAGGTGAATATCATGAAAGAAAGAACTTAGGAAATTTTAGGAAAGCCTGCTATGATTCATTCACTCAGATGAATAGGATTTTTTAGAGGAAAGTTGATAACCCTATGTGGAAGACTTACCCAAGTATCTATGAGTGCTCATGGAACTTCGACAGAGGAAGATTTTGAGGTTGTTAAATTCATTGAGAACATCGCTCCATTGACTATGTTACTAGGAAAAACCTTGATCGAGAAGGATCAGACCCGAAGGAAGAAAGAAGAATACCTACAACAGAAAAAGAAATACCTAAGAGACTTCATGACCAAGAGAATCGCGTAGTTATTGAAAGAACAAGAAAATCAGTCGAAACTACTAAGGTCCAGAAATCGGGATGTCGAAATTGAAAGAACAGATGAGGATTTGAGATACTTGTCTGTACAAGAGAGTAGAGCACCTACACCAAATAGAGAGGAAGTATTTCCCTTGAACCCTAGTAAAGACCATCAACAATGTGAAGTTACTATGCCAAGAGAAGATAAGAATCATAATGCAAAGAGGAATACCGAGACACACATCACTAGGAAAAAGGATAGAAATCTCAGTAAGAAGAAAAAAAAGATAGAAAAATTACGAATAGCACCAGAAAGAACTCTGCAAAAGGAAGGATTCCAAAATTTTAACTTCTTTGGGATATCAGTACAACATAGCATGTCACTTCTCCACGACGAAGTAATATGACCATTGGACGCATTATAAACGTTAGCCTAAATGGTTATAACAACAATTATGGTCAACAAGCTCCTCATCATATTGTTGGGACCATGCCGTAATGGACACAACTGCATTAATGAAGGCTTATGACTCATTGGAAAGATTCATTACCTAGTTGTCTACTTAGTTCGTCGAACCTTACACTAAAAACACTTTTTCCACCCGTGATTATCTGAGCTCTAATATCAGTTGATTTCACACAGTGATCATCGAGCTATCGCCATTCGTTCCATTGCATCGAATAGTTGCTCTTCAGCCTGAGATATTCAACCAAGAGCATGTATGTCCGAAGAACTTAGAACATTTGAAGAATCTATGAACATGATACTTGTCAAACTCATGAATGAAAGAGTAATGTCTGTGGATGTACAATCTTCATCGACGAGAGGAGTGCAAGCCTCCTCGTCGACTGCTTGCGGATCTAGACCATACCTAGATTCGACTGAGAAAAGAACCAAGCATAGAGATGACTTGGCGAATGAGAAGTTATTTCTTTCCATCTTGCCTGATTACATCCCACCCATGGATAGTGTAGTGAGTCGTGACAGTGTCTCGAGGGACTTCGACTACACCGTCATCACTGTGTATTTCCTGAGGGGGATATGCGTATTCAGACCACAACTAGAGAGAATTTTGACATTGAAAATCAGTGACTATAACCTGGGAGACCGTAAGATCTATGGCATGCTCGCGCCTCACAAATATATGACCAAGAAAAAGGGAAAGAAGATGAAATTCATCCCCCAACCATGGACGATGAACCTCGTGTAGTCCACCCTTTTTAATGTAATGAAGATTCCACATTTTGGAAGGCACTAAGAGGTTTACGCCTGCATTAAGATCCTATTTTTGTGCTTCCACAGTGGCTATCTATGGTTAGACATATGAATCACTATCGATTTGGCACTAATCCATAGGATCACTGGACTAAGCATGCATGGACCAAACCCACAAGAGTTATAC
This sequence comes from Picea sitchensis, assembly GCA_010110895.2. Lineage (NCBI taxonomy): Eukaryota > Viridiplantae > Streptophyta > Pinopsida > Pinales > Pinaceae > Picea > Picea sitchensis. The sequence continues at coordinate 18,931 of SNQJ01S0052193.1, read as the reverse complement.
CCAGGAAAAGTTGCAGACCGCGCCTTGGCATAGATGATTAAAGAAACATACGATGATGTTGAGAAGGGGACGTGAGGCTAAAAGGTAGCCTCCATACAGAATGGCACAATCCACCTAGCATGCCAATTAATTGCACGAAATATGGTAAGAAAGAACATACCCACGCAGGTCACAGGGTTTGTCGCTGATCTCGTGGGGAAATGCGTAGAAGGCCTACAGATGAACTGGGCAAAGTACCTAGTTAACTATATCAAACTAGATTGTCATGAACCTTGGGATCAAGGCTATGAGTTTCACTTCAGCTGGCTCCTGATCCTCATTGCGTTTACTTCTTGGGAGATGATGGAAGGTGAGACCTTCCTTGACATTGATCCATTTGAGCCTCTTCCTGCGAAGTTCACCAGGCTCTGGTATTTGAGATTTATGGGAAAGCAGTGGCAGTCAAACGCAATATTTCATACCTATTACCTATAGCTTAGAAGGGCTATTGATTCCTTCCCTCGTATGACACCAAACAACCTGGACAGGTCTAGGCCTCTTATGAAATTCCATGCATATAGGCACTTCAATTATATTACTACGTGTGTTGATGAAAGAAAAGAATAAATTTAGTACTACTACAAGATCACTATAGAGGACCTAGAAGAAATTATTAAAGACTGGCCTGAATAAATCCTTATCCCTGCTGACCCCACAAATCTGTTTGACCTAGACCTCATTGGAAATCTGGTGGTTACTTGTGAAGCGTATAATGCCCCAAGCAGCAGTAGGAAGAAAAATAAGCAATATGTACAGGAAATACACATCACATCAGAATAGACTGCATCTGAGTCACCTAGAGGAGGAGGTGATGAAGAAGTGAAAAAGGAGGAAAAATAACAAGAAGAAGATAAGCAAGGCGAAGTAACAATGCCAAAAAGCCTTTCTGATGACACTGATCCATCTAAGAAAAGGAATCTTTCCACCACAAAACCTTCATCGCGGAATAAGTCCAAAACCAATAAGCCAAAGATGCAGAGTGTACTCTTGGTCATTGACTTTGACTTCATTATTCCAGCTGTAGGATATGCCTCAGGAGATATTTTGCAAAGAAACAAAGTAAAAAAAGAAGCTATGTATGATAGAATTGAAGCAGAACTAAGAGGTGTACAACAAGCCCTTTATTCGAGCTGTGTTGTTTCCACTGTGCCCCCGCCCTTAGGAGAACCAGAGTTGGGAGATGAGCCTGCCCAACTCCGCAGACTAGTTGATGCAACCAAAACTCGCCTTCATTGAGCAAAGGTTGAGAAAGAATAGGTCACAACGGCCCTGCATCAAACACAAGAAGAAGTTATAGAGAAATGTAGGATAGCATAATAGGAGAGAGATGCCCTTCAAGCGAAGTTCAATGAAGAAAGAGCACAGATCCAACAGGAGAAAGAAAAGATGCTTGCGGAGTAGGTTTGAGTAAAAGAACCAGTCAACAATGCACTTCGCTTTGTGACAGGCTTGGAGCAGAGGGAGGAAGAACCAGTAGAACACCAAGTAGCCTAAATCGTAGAAACCATCCAACATATTTAGTAGAGAATCACAGATCTAGAGATAAGAATAGTTCCCGGTACTCCACAGGATCTACGAGATCAATGAGAAGCAACTTCTCGAGGCACCATTGAAAGAATCAAGGGCCTCATCATGGAATGTAAAAAACTGAGTGATCGCAGTGCCCAGACTTATGAGCAACTCACTAAGGATCCTGAATTGAAAGAACTGGAGTTACAGCTATAGGAGGCGAAGCAGCAAGTAGAAATAGTATAGGCATAGTTGAAGTCCCTGTCATCCATTGAGAGGATGAAGCGATCCCAAGAACAATGCACTACCCAACAATAGGTCCACACCATTCAGAGAAGATTCATAGAAGTCACTCAGAGACTTCAACCAATACAAGATGAGGCTTTCCAACTATTCATAGAGATCGAAGGATGAGGAGAAGAACTGGAGCAAGTCGTCACTGCAGCTGAATAATGCAAAGAGGGACCTTTCAACGAAGTAGTAATCCAAGAGTTCATTGAGCAGGAGGTCGTGGAACAACAACAGGTCGAAGCTGCTCGAGCCAAGATCGAGGCTTTTGAGACAAAATTATCTAGAGCAGAGTGACCTGGGATGAGTCACAGGTGAGTGTTGGGCCATGTTGTCCCTTGACCAAGTTTTGAGGATCCTTGGTCATGTTTGAACTACTTTTGGGACTTCAACAGGCACTCAAAGGAAGAGCTCAAGTCGAAGCAGAGATCACGGAATCCCAGCCTCTTTTTAGGGCATTTTAGGTTTTGGGCTTATGTAATGGGTATGGTGATATCAACCCATGGATTTACCCATTCTTAGGACTATTTTGTAATGTATAAATAAGTATCTAGGTGATGTAAGAACAATTCGGTGTGCTAAGTCTTAAGTGTTAATTTCTAAGTACAAGTGGTAACTGTAATTGCTTTCTGCATATTGTGTGAGGCTTGCAGAGCTAAGTGCAACTGATTGTAGGAGACTGTGGAAGGATTTGTGTTGTAACTTAGGGAAGGAGGATCTAGAGAGGTGCGTAGATATCCTATCCTCTGCATTGTAAGATCTCAAGGCTCTATGCATGTATCTTTTTGACCGAAGATAATAAGGAGATGAAGAGTTGGTGGACATAGCCCCAAGGTGGGGTTGAACCACGTATATCCTGTGTTGTGAATGCTTTGTGCTTTTTGGTTGTTCTTTTATTTATGTGATTCAATGATTTAGATGATAGATGAATCTAATATGATAGTTTAGTGACAAATAATTTGAAGGAATGTTAGATCTGATCTATTTTGGTATGCTTAGTGCTCAAGTCTATTGAATCTATGTGAATATTGCGCAAATCGTCTGTTAGGGTTTAGATGCGTTGTAAAATAAGACTAAATATTGATAAATCATAATTTCTAAGTGCTCTGTTAAGGTATTACAATCACATATCTGTGTCTGAGCTGAGGTTGCAGACACTGGAGTCCTGCAACCACCCCTGCCTCTACCTCGGGTGAGACTTCATCTGCTTCGCAGGTGTTTTCGAAAGGGCCTGTAGCTAGGGTTTTGTTGGTGCACTGTTATATCGTTGAACCCCAGGTATGCCCCTCTGCCAACAAAGTGTGCCCCTTCTCTTCTCAAAACTCCTTCAGTTGCCCCACTTCCCTTCTGAGGTTTTAGCAACATGCCTGAAAAGAACTCTCAGATCCTTTTAGCTGCAACTTGGCACCTTGGTAAAATAATTCCCATCATTTCTCTAACCAGGTGAGAATTCTTATGGTCCTAACATCCTTCTTATTCAATAGCACACGAGCCTGATAACCTGCCTCTTCATTTCAATTACTCAAGTTACTCCTCAAAACAACTCCAAAGATTCCCAAATGTAGGTTCAAAAGGTAAATGAGAGAGTGAACATCCTAGAATCATGTTAAGAATTATTGGGAAAGATGATAATTACACTAAGTTCTCAACAATATATTTTCATGTTCCCAACTTGACACTTGTCATGTTGGGAGCTTCCTTGGGCTCCACTTGTGGTACATTCCCCTCTTCATAGGACCTTAGGATATAAATATATCCATAACTTGGAATTTAGGAAATGTTAATATATTATTCCCTTGGGCTTAAGCCCCCTTTCCTAGACTCTTAGCCCTCTTCCACTTATGGTGTGATTTACCCCCCCATACTCTTTTTGTCTTGTTGTTCTACATCAATGATGTGTTTCCAATAATATCTGAGTGTGATTACATATTACAAAGATAAGCTCATTGGCCTTTCAACATTCATTATCTCTCGCCTAATAATCACAGAGGCAACCTGGCCTCAAAACACATATACAAAAACACTTTGAGCCAAAATGTATTGGTTGACCAACCTATATGTATATTTACAACTGAGGTTTGGCCTAGGGGTATTACATATCCACCCTTCTCTTTTCAATGCTATGCCAAGATGAAAAAAAAATTCTTATGTTACAATTAGGAAGAAAGAAGAGAAATGATTACATTCCTTATAGTTTAGCATGCAATGTAAATACTTTATCTCTTCATATAATGCATGTGTTTTGTAATATTTTTTATACTTTAATCTTTTTTTTTCACTTTTGAAATATGTTTTATACCTTAATCTGATACATTTTACTTTATCTCTTCATATAATGCATGTGTTTTGTAATATTTTTTATACTTTAATCTTTTCTTCACTTTTGAAATATGTTTTATACCTTAATCTGATACATTTTACTATTTGAATAAAAAATCAATCATATTTGTTTTATAATATCTACTTTAGAGGAATTGATCATTGTATTTTTGTTTACTACTAACCATTCACATTTAAACTATCATATATTAGGCCACATAACATGTTATAGGGAAAATGTTCAAATGCATGTAAAATGCGAACATACAATCTTCTACATGTAAATTTAGTACACTTAAAACAATCAAATATAATAAAACACAAACAACTTATGTTTTAACATTTATTTAAATATAGATTGACACTTTTTTTTTAAGAGAAGAAGAAAAAATGTCCTTTTCATACACAATTTATATTGGTATTTCATCTCATACATTGTGGGAATGGAGGTTTTTTGTTTTTTCTCTAAATGATGTTTTTTCTCATCTATACTAAATCATTTTCTTTGTTTATGTTTTTATTTTCCTACAGTTACGGGCAACAAAGATGTTTCAAAGTTTATTTCTTGTTTGAATGAAGGCACACAACAAGAATAATTTGTCATTTCCATACAAAATATGATTTCTATCCAAAATAGTTATATATTCCACCTTTCCGATGAAATATTACAATTTTTATCATAGATGAAGGGAATCCTACGACAATTTAAACATATTTGTGAAAGGGAGGCAAGTATTTAAATCTTAGGAGATAATGACTTCATAGGCAAAGTGGTACTCATGCAACAAGAGTTGATTTTAATTCATGTTCTGTGTATCACCAATTTGGTTACACTTTAGAATAGATTTTGTTATCTTTACCATATATGAGATTTTTAGATTTTTTGCATTTATAAACTTTATTGGATGAAGTTAAAACATAAATATTTTTGAAAAGGGATTATTTTT